>CABFOW010003174.1:0-37462 GCA_902141385.1 Timema californicum | reverse complement strand
AGCCATATGCTTATTTATGATGTCTACTAGTATTTTGATTGAATAAACATCTAGAGGAAAAAACCAAACCTTTCTTTGCAAGAATCATTTAGCCTATATACCTAGGCTTTGTTTGATATCTATTGCATTTTTCTTAGTTTCAGGATTCATTCTTTTTCTTTCACGTCTAGGTTAATTTAAATAGGCAAGAGCTTAGTAAATAGATGGAACATTGAATTAGTTGCTTACACTTAAAATAAAGCTAAATAACTAATTATTAATTACCTTGCTATCATGTTAGTAATATTTGTGATTTGATTTATGAGCAAAAGCCACCTCTCAGGGCATAATTTAATTCTCATCAAGAGCGAAACTAGGTCTTGTTTTGTGAGATTGAACATTATACATATTTTACCATTACGAGTGATTGGGTAAAGTATATTCTATGGTAGGGATGGTAAATTTATGGTACGGTGGTATGTGTGTCATTGGGTGGCACGCCAACATGAAAAAAACCCCAAAACAAATAAATCGTTTTCCGACGTATGATTTTTTTAAATCAATAATATTTCGACAACCATGTCATTCATAGTCATATCACAATTAAGTTTATTAAGTCAATGGTTAGAAATTGTCTTGGCTTGTACTTAAGTGCATCTTGTGGTCTGTTGAAGACAACAAGCTATGAATCAAACATAAATCTAATGGCTAACAAAATACATGTTTAAAAATAACATGAAAAAGATATATATATACATACACACATTAAGCCACTATTACTTCCTACCATCCATAACCATTGGGTAAAGCTACTATTACTCATTTTTCTCTTCCCATCCATCATATTATAACACTTCTTCAAAACCTTCTCTTCCCTTTCCAACTTTTGCATTCAAGTCCCCCATTACAACCTGCCATTCTTTTCTTATAAGCCCTTCCAAATTCTATTCAAACTTGTCTTTATCTTTCGCTGGGCGTCTCACTTATGGTGTATACACATGTGTAACCTCCACCTTGGAGGTGGAAGGGATGAATGATCGTATCATAAGAAGGGAAAAACCGATAAAGAAAAGAAGGTGGAGGTTACACAAATGTATGCATCGCAAGTGGAATTCCCAGCTAAAGACAAGTTTGAAGAACATTTGGAAGAATGGAAGGTTGGGATGTGGGACTTGAATGCAAAAGTTGGTGAGGGGATAGAAGGTTTTGAAGAATTGTTTTAATATAATGGATTAGGAGGGGAAAATGAGTAATAGTAGCTTTATCCAAGGTTTAGGGATAGTAATAATTAATAGTGGCTTAATTCAAACATCAGGGATGGTAGGAAGTAATAGTGGCTTAATTCAAAGATTAGGGATGGTAGGAAGTAATAGTGGCTTAATTCAAAGATTAGGGATGGTAGGAAGTAATAGTGGCTTTAATCCAAGTGTCAGGATGCTAAGAAGTAATAATAACTTGATCCAAAGATCAGAAATAATAGTAGCTTTATCCAAGGGTTAGGAATCCAGTAAACAACAAAATAATATATCCTTTCCTTAACTCCATCTTCTCTCTCTCTCTCTCTCCATTTCGTTTCACTCATTCTCAGCTTGTATGGTCTCCTTTCCTCTATCATGTATACAATAACACAAAATAACATGAGGTTCACAATAAAAACAAAAAAAAATACATCACTAAACATGGAGGAAAGATACAATACTAATGGGTAAGTCTTTGGTTGATTCTTAATATATTTTCTTTTATAAAAACAATACTTCTAAGATTAATGAAGTTAATGAGAAACGCATTTGACCGACCTATATATTTCACATATTTTTGGCAACAATGTAAAGTCTGTTGGTCACATTATAGCCTTCTGTGATTTTTACACTTTCAAAAGTATTTAAGTGGATTGTAGCTGTTAGATATTTCATAAGACTCCAATGAGCTGCACATATAGAGTTTGTCGAGGAATACAAAATTACTTTATAGTCCATATGTGTGGGGAGGTTTAAATTCCCTTAATCCTCCACGCCTGGCAGGGCTCTGGGTTTTATACGTAGATCTTTATATGTATATATATATATATAAACTCCATGGTGTGAACCCGCAAGTGAGCTATGCTGACCGAGCTGCCACTACTGTTAGTGATGATAGTGACAACATTTACGGATATAGGGTGTCATTATGTCAGCCTAATGAGCTCTCTGGCTGTTAATCCCACTTTTATAAACAGGAGCTGCTACTTCTTTATTAAAGTAGACCCTCATTTATCATAGAAGCTGAATTTTCTCCACAGATAAATTTTGGAAGCGCCGCGTATTGAACCTCTGGACCTCTATCCAGGAACTCTGACCACTAGACCACACAGGCGGTCTGTTTCAATAGTGGATTAAAAAAACAACAACACTGTACTAGATATACTGAAAATATATTGGAGTTTCTAAATTCTCGTCCAGTAGACACACTGTAATTCAAATGCAGTTCCCCTTAGCTATCTTTCTACCCCTTATTTCATTCTTACTCTCTTATATTGTATCATTATATTATTGGATTCATTCTTCAATGAACCTATTAAAAACACCAATAAAAACATACAGATGAGATGGTTTTGATGACAGTAACATTTGTGTTAGGTACCCGCCTCAGTGGCGTAGTTGGCTAACATGCTGGTTTTGTATTGAACCTGACTGCCGAGGACAGGGAGATCGAGGTTCGAGTCTTGGTTGGGAGAACTGGGGGTCGGGGTCCTAAATGGTTTTCCACTCTCCTCCCACACAAATGCAAGTTCACTTCCTCTAAATTCAACCTTCCAATTCCTAATCCATTAGCATAGTTAGTACTTAAGCGTATAACCCGAACGGGTAGTAAGACACGGCACTGAATTAATTAACATTTGTGTTCCATGCTGGCAGTGTTATTTCATCGCTAGTTTGTTTAATATGACCCAGGGACTAGGACTTGGATCAAAGCTGGTTGTACTTTGCCTTTCTTGGATCACAACTAAAACAACCTCCGTTGTTACTTTACTTTCACATCATGGGTTCATTGCCTAGGTTCAATTAATCATTGACAAAGTTCTTTGTGCTTATATTTGAGAGGGCCTTGACTAACTTTTGATTAACTATGACTTCAATAATATGATATACTATAGAAATTAATACAATATAACTTTTAAATTTGAATTTTTTTTATCTGCTATTTGTAATAATGTTATATTATTAATATACTATTTTTCCCTACATTACAGAGACTGCCAAAATATATCTAGTCAGGAGGTTGAGTAGGCTTAAACTCGAAATAACCCAAGAAATCTCACCAGGGTGCTTTGATTGCTTATATAATTAATTATGTATTCATCAACCAATTATAAAGAGTGATTTTAGTTTTAGTGAAGTGAGAATGGATTTGCCTGAGATATGCACAGTAAAAAACTGAACTAACAAATAAGCGCGCAAAGTACGTACCCAGGCTTAAAGCACAGGATTGGAATTGAAACATGTGCTAGTTCAAACACCTGACACCTTACTGTGAGCCTCACTAAACAGGCTGACCTATCAAATTTTAATAAACATGTAAATACATATGGTTTTTCCATCCTCTCCAGGCAGAAATTGTTTGATTTCTTTAAAAATGTACCATAATATGCCCTTAAAATAGTAAGGGTAGTTTGTAGATTCCTACATCACTTTGATGGGATGTCTTAAATTATTTCACTAAAAAGTTAGTAAACTATGACCTCAGTAGATTGTGTAGACAATTCTAGTACTACATGCCATGATAATATTTCATGCATCAAAGTAGATAAAATTGAATACATTAATGTTGAACCTCTAACTGATTAAAACCTGCCTCAATGGCTGCATAGTCTAACACGCTACTCTCGTAGTAGACTAGACTGCCGATGACAGGGAGATTGAGGATCAAATATTGGTCGGGTGTACTGAGGGTGGTTTTTCTAAAATGGTTTTCCACTTTCCCTCTGTACAAATTTGGGCAAATTTTCTTTAAATATAATATCCTAATTCCTAAGACCATTAGCATAAAACACTGTGCTAAAAACACCAAATGATTAATGTTTTGATAAGCTTTTATTAAAATAGCAGGCATATTAATGTATTTAATACTCATCTGTCAATTATTATGTAAAGTATAAACTTACACCTTGTTTGAAGGGTTTGTTGACACACAATAATTACAAAGTTAAATTAATATTGCTATATGCTATACATATATACTGTATATATATATATATATATATATTTTTTAATTGCAGCGCCAGTGAAATGGATTGTTCAAACTCCACCAAAGACTCAAACAAAAGGAAACACATTGATTGCGAGTAAGCCTGCATAAATATACACTTATTATTATATAGGAATAATTGGTTCTAGAAATATGAGCTCCACTCATCTAGTCATTTTGCATAATTTCTAGTGGTGTGTGATAATTCTATTATAAAAACAGGTACCTAATATTTTTGGGTCAAAGGCTTCCATAGTTGTTGATTTAAGCGCCAATTCTAAAACTAAACATAGGAGAAGCACACACACACACACACGCACACACACGCACACACACACACACACACACACACATGCACACACACACACACTGGGGCTGTTCTATCACGGCTCATGCCCAATGTGGGAGGGCCCAAACAGAGAAGGAGAGCACTCCTGTCATCAGTCCTCACGTATGGCATTTCCATATGGGCCGACACTCCAGGAGTCCCGTTGTAAAGTGGCACCAGTCTACCGGCTAAGCACTTTACAAATAGCAAGTGCGTTCCGCACGGTATCAGAAGATGCCGTGTGCGTTATCGCCGGAGTGCTGCCGATTAGGGTCTTGGCAGAAGAGCGGAAGACTTTGCATTGTCACAAAGGTCTAACATTGCTGAGCGCAGAGTAGTTGAAGAGGCAGGAGCGGTGAAGCAGTCTCCAACGCTGGCATTGGCTGTGGGATGCCTCCACCAAGGGGAGATGGACTTACCGTTTGATTCCCGAAGTGGATCGGTGGTACAACTGCATCCACGGAACTGTCAATTACTACTTGACACAGATGATCTCGGGACACGGGTGCTTTCGGGCATACCTATACATGTTTAAGTATGAGGATTCCCCGGAGTGCCACACCTGTCGCGGAGTAGAGGAGAATGCCGAGCACATGTTCTTCACGTGTCCTCGGTATGATACCCAGCGTGTAAACCTGGAGGTCACAGTGGAGGGAAAGATTACGCCGGAAAACTTAGGGGATATGATGCTGTTGTCAGAGGCAGCTTGGGGGGCGACAAGCACGTTTGCAACTGAAGTCCTCAAGGGTTTACGTCATGAAGAACAGGAGAGGAGGATAAAAGAATCTGAAGGAAGGAGCCTAGGACATCCCTAATCCCGCCGTCAATATCTAGGTGGGAAAGGGGAAGTAGTAGAGGCCATATCACAGAAGGAAGAGCAGAACAATAGCTAATGCCTTCCCTCGCGAAGTAATACCTAACGGTGATTCTGTGGGGGAGTAACAGAGGCGAGGAGAAGAGGGTCAGGTTTTTTAGTCGGTATGGATTTGGTCAAGCCTAAGCACGCCACAAATTTTGGCGGCTTGTGGGCACTCTAACAGCCAAAACGAGTCCGACACACTGTGCATAAAAGCATTCACCCCCCCTCCCCCCCAACATGAAAAAAACACACGCACACACAAGGATGTATACTCCATTCATGGTAGGAATTACTCTCTGAAAGGTCTTTTTTCCTACCAATATCCTACTATATAATAGATTTCTGGTAGAGAAAAAGGCCTTTCAGAAATCAATTCCTACCATGAACAGACTTTACATACACATGCATGCACACACACACTCACACACACGTTTTTGAACTTAACTAAATATAATAAAGGTACAGGGCACTACACAGACTTTCTCTCATTTATCAAAATAGAGACATTTACTAAGAACTTATAAGATTTCTGAGACAAAATAATATATATTGTTCATGAACACTCCATCAAAGATATAAATGGAATAATACACACTTTTACAGAAACAATGAGAAAAGAGGAACATCTCTGTTCAGCAAAAAGCATAGCAATCAATTTCACATTTGAAAAATATGTGTGTGTGTATACACTCCCCCTCCCCCCCCTCCCCACATACTTAAATGTACAGGGTGTTCGGAATCTCATAGCCCAAACTGCACTTATAACTTGTTAGAACCAAAAGTAATAGAAAATTCCCTATGCACTTACATATGAAAAACTATGCTAATACCAATGAATTGTGTTCAAAGTTTCGGCGTATAGCGCTGGCAGAGCAAAGCTGTTCAAGCTTCCTTGTACAAAAAGTTACATACGAGCTACAGTAGCCTCATGGCTTCTTTGGTGCTTACTGACAGCTCAAAGCTGATTTATGACAGTCAACATTTAGGTATATACCTAAATGTTGACTGTAAGAAGTGACAGCTGCTAAACACATGTTTTTGCAGATCATATGGTTCGGTGTAAGGATACATAATTTGGTCTGGTAACTTTTCAAAGCTGTCAGTCAGCACCAAAGAAGCCACGGGGCTACTGTAGTTACACAACACTGCACATGTAATAATGGCAAGTACATTCTGTGATGTAGGACCGTTAATGATGGCTCTCAGAACGTATTCGCATTTTTGGATGGAAGGGTTTGTTGTTTACTATTAACTGTATTATGTTCTGCTGCCGTGCTCCAAGATGTCAAAGTTTCCAGCGCAGTTAGTTTAAAAACAATATTTAAAAATATGTTCATACATGTGTTTTGAACATGGGAAATATTGGGTGAGGGGGGCGCGGTTGTTTTAAGAGAGTCCCAGATTACCTCCACTCCCCTGCAAAATAAGAATGGGGAAGAACTTAAGTCTGGTTCTGAAGTCCTTGATATCATATCATTTTAAAGGAGGAATTTAAAGTCAACACAATATTTCTCACTTTTCAAACCAAATGCCGCAAAATTATTTTGTTATTTACTTGACAATTTGTTGACTCTTTCACATAGCCAACAACTATCTGGAATTTTTTATAAATTGTTTGAAAACACAACTTCTTTTATGGTATCGTTGATTATTATACAATTCTTCCATAAAAACTCAACATTGACATTAAGTTCAACCCGCTCCGATGTCCACAGTGTCTAAGGCGCTACTCTCGCAGTAGACTAGACTTCTGATGATGGGGAGATTAAGGTTCGAATCTCGGTCGAGTGTACTTTTTTTTTTCTTTTCAAAATGGTTTTCAACTCCACCTCCACACAAATGCGGGTACACTTCATATAAATATAACCTTCTTAATCCCTAAAACCATTGGCATAATTAATATATACGCATATAACCCAAACAGCTAATAAGACACGATGTTTGGTTAAAAAAATGAAAACATTAAGTTTTGAAAGATTGTTGGCTGCCATGGCGCTCACTACTATGTAAGGTGTAGGTACATATTATTTTAAGAAGTTTTTTGTATTCATGGAAAAAATAAACAGTTTGCTTATCAGAAATTTACAATGCTAATTTATGTGCAGGGTAGATCTTTTAAGTAACCTATGCTTGTAAAAGTAAAAAAGTACGTTTTTATTGTGATTGTGTGATCTTTTTGTTTTACTAATTTTTATTACCTGTTATGAATTGTTACTAAATTTTACTATTAGCTTTGAATAAACTGTAGCTACAAATTTTTTCCCCCATAAGTGTTGGCAGCTATGCTCTAGTGCAGATTTTTTCAACTGATGTACCAAGAAGGGTCAGCAGGTATGCCCCGGGAATTTGAGAAATATTAAAAAAAGTGAGAAAAAAATAATAGAGAAATAAAAATAAATCTTTTTAAATCTATGACCAACATTATTTAAATAAATAACACAATTACTAGAAGTTTATAGATTAAACTTTTAACATAATCTGAATACAATTTTTTTATAAAAAATCTCTCCTTATAAAACCGATGGTGTGCTTTGATAATTTTAGCGCACTATTCGGTGTGCCGTGAGTTGAAAAAGTTTAAAAAATGGCTTCTTTAGTGAATAAATAATGTCTTTTTACATAACTTACTTATTTACTCTATGGCATCAGGAGATCAAAAGTTTATTGCCGCTCTTAGAAAAGCATGTTCCCAATCCCTATTTTGAGCTAGCTCTATCCAGTCCACCTCACTACACTATCTCTTTCAGGTCCATTCTAATGCTACCCTCCCACCTGCTTATAGGTCTTCCCAACGGTCTCTTCTCATTAGGTTTACCAGTCAATACCCTGAACAAGGTTCTATATTCTACCATTCATGCTGCATGTCTTGCCCACCATAATATATGAGACTTAATTATCCTAACAATGTCTTGTGAGGGTTACAAGGTTTGTAACTCATCATTATGTAACCTCCTCACTCCCTAGTAGCCTAATCTCTTTTTAGACCAAATATCTTCTTAAACACCATGTTTTTGAACACCCTAATTTTTTCTTTCAGGTAAGATACCACATTTCACACCCATAAAGAACAATCGGTAAAATTATTGTTTTGTATATTCTCAGTTTTACATTTCTTGAAAGTATAAATTACTGACCGAGTAATAGCATCCATTTTCTGACTGTATTCTTTTCCTAATTTCCACTCTAGTATTTTTATTGATAGTTAAGATTGTTCCTAAATATTTAAACCCATTAATCCTGTCAAATTATATGTTGTTCGAAGTAATCTCTAAACTATCATCCCCAACTTGTTGTCTCTGTCCTCTTTACATAACTTGTTCCAAAATGTTTTAGGGAGGAATTTCCAGCAAGTTCACAAGACCCACCCACACTCCATGTATGGAACATGATTGTCAGTCCCTTGAGAATATTATTTGAGAATAGAGACATTTCACATAGAGACCTGAAGGCTCTGATAGACTCACTAGCAATAGCATGTAAGGACTCTGTGGAAACCTTTGTTCCACCTCATAAAGGAGTTTCCAAAGAGGTATACCTACTTTGGGAAGATCAGTACAACAGTAAGTATTAACCTAATTTGCTGCTCATTAGATGTAAAAATTACAATTTAACAATCTTCTGTAGACATTGAACTCTCTCATTCAAACATTTGACTACTAGAAATATGTTATCATTGCATCAGTTACTTTGATAATTTTTTGGTGACTTAACCCATTCTTACTTCAAATTGTCAAAATATTTTTGTTATACCACAAAATAAAATTAACTATATTGTTAATAGGGCTGTGGAGTCGGCACGCCAAGCCTTCGACTCCAACTCCTCTATTTTTCTACTGTCCGACTCCAACTCTGACTCCTTCATAAATGGCTAATATATATATTAATTAGTAATAATGAATTTACTGCAGTAAAATGATCCAAAACAGATTATTTCACGAGACACTTCTTTGGAATTGTGAATATATATTTAAATATATTTGTCAATCATTGGTCTTAAAAAAAGTATGAAGTTAAAATTCTATATTTACTATATATTGTTAAAATATCACACGTTTTTATTTTGAACCTGTACCCATCCTTCGTCCTTAAGGGATCAAAGGAAGGAGGGGCAACATATCAATAGTAAAAAACATAAGGAAATTGCAGAATGACCCCTTTTAAACCATACTCAAATATATATATATATATAAAAAAGATAATTGTTCTAAGCCGGATCCATTCACACAACACCTAAGTTGTCAAAAGGGAACACATATCTCTCTCTCTCTCTCTCTCTCTCTCTATATATATATATATATATATACACCAACAATAAAAGATAAAACCTGTAGCAGATCAGGTGAAGTAAGTAGCATAACAGAGAAGTCCAATTAGAACATTTTCTTTGATATCTATTTGGTAGAATAACATTTATTTTAAAAAGGTATATAAAGGTATATATTACAATAATATAAACAATTAATCAAATTTAATAATTCCTGTTTTCATAAAACATACTGCTCGATCTATAGCAGTATCATAGATCATGACATCTAAACAGGCAATTTTATGAGATAGACTAGATGGAAAAAACTCCAATAGCATTAACAATTGAACCCAACTGACTCTCATACTCAAAATACAATTACTTCAGAACCACATAAAAACTTGCAACTATCTCTGATAGGTATACAAGATTAAAGATCTTGTTAATATTAGACAAAAGGAAAACTTTCATTTATAAGGGATATATTTCTTAAGACATTATTCATTTTCTACCAATTAGTGACAAAGTTATGTTTTATGTACAAAGTATTACCATATTTCCCTACCTAATGTTTTATACCATAAGGACAAAACCCTAATAATGAAATGACAAAATTTATAATTTGTTAATAAAACTTGACTTTATTAAAACAAAACATATTATGTAAAAGTTTTTATAAGCTACGTCATAACATATAATTAAAAGAGACTCGATCAAAACTATTACATTTAGATTAACATCATTACTAGAATTAATCATAGTTTATTTTACTGATAAAATCATTTATTATTTTAGTTAGGAAAATTTCCATATCTTAAACATTTTAATACTAACAATAATATTCGCCAATACAAAACCCAAACTTGATCTTTCTAACCTTGATTTTAATTCTATGCCAAAGTACAAAATACTCGTATTTTATAAGTTGATTAGAACAATAATACAAACCATAAGTTTTCCTAGCTCTAGACTTTAATTTAGTTGGCAATCCAATTATTTTACAAATTTATTAACTATGTTCAATAAGTTTATTATTCAAATATTTATAAATACTAAAAAAATCAATTGAATTAATATATTTATCAGTATTACAAAATTATCAAAATTAGAATATTTATATCCAACAAGAATTCTGATTTAAAAAATCTAAGTTCAATATCAACATGCCGAAAAGATAATTTTGAATGAGTGGCCGAAAAGAAATTTAATAGCTTACATTTTACTGGACTAGAAGCGTTCTCAACGAAAATCCAACCAAGAGTAATTTTCTAAGGAAAACTCTACAGCTGAAGCGTGCAAGATAGGAAAAAGAAGGGGTGGAAGGATAAACTATTGGATAAACACGTGATGGAAGATTGGTCAGCCTTCTATTCTGTGCCAGAACCATGGAGAAGGTCAATCTAGATTCTTCTGGGGGCTTGTAGTCAATTCTGGTCTAAGGTGGAAGCGGTGGCGGCGGATGAGGCCGGAACTATCCCAAAGCTCGTTTGACTTGGTCATTTGACTCGGCTAGTAGATTGGGGTCGGTCGTGTTGTTTTGGTCCTTGCGTGTTATTGAAGGTTAAGTGGGGTGGGACATTTCAACTACAGCTGACTGAGGTGAGTTGCATTAACCAATAATAAATATTTTGTAGATAATAGTACTGCTCTTATTTTTGTAACTTTGACTGATGTTACAAAGCCAAAGTCAGAGTCGATGCATTTTTACCGACTCCAACTCTACCTCCACTCAAAACTGCTTCCCACTTCATGACTCTGACTTCACGACTACGACTCCACAACCCTGATTATTAGTACTATTTTATTGGTATTTACACTATCTAATAAAATTAACAGCTGCAATTATTTGAATACTATGATATGAAGGTGGTTTTAGTAACTTTTTTAACTACCTATTAACAAAATCTGTATCATGTACTTACATACTATGGGTAAATTTGAAAGAAATATACTAGGTAGCCTTTTTTTTATGCATTACTAAATTAAAAGAGAATTTAAGAACACTTAGCAGTAGCATTGTTTTACCAAATAATGGAAAATGGGGGTTAATATAGTATAAGCCTTCTTTTTCTGTCCCATATTACAAATTTAAAGTGTTATACATAACTAAAACTACAAAAGTAAGTAATCTCATGCTTATAAGGTAAAATGTTAAACAATGAGCAGGCCGAATGGCTAAATAATTATACATTAATGAACATCGATAAACAAGGAATAAGGAAAGAACAATAAATTAAGTGAAACTTGATTGAAGAAAGCCCACCTAGGAAAAGAGGATAAAGTATGGGAAAAATCCATTGCACAAACGTGACATATTTATCCTTTTTTCTAACGTCTATGGTAGGAAAAGTCACACACAAAATAAGGGGAAAAAAGTTTCACAAGGAAAGGGGTAAGATTTCCCCTGTAATCTTTCCGTAGCTCTACTCACGAGCTAGAGTTGGTCATTTACTAATGTGTGCTGTTTAAGGTTGAGTAGGTTTCTTGGTTATGTGATAAAATATTATGTTAATGTTAGTCTAAGCTAACTTTAACTTTGGATAAGATTATTAAAATATGATGCTTCTAAATGTTTACCATCCATCTTGGGAGATATTGGTTCAAATCTTGTTAAGGCCTAATGATCTTTAGACTTTATGGGGTACATAAGCAGGTAGTGAATGAATAAAAGTTTGCAATAGGTACCTACGATTCCAGACTAATAACTCTATTTGTACTTGTATTATTTTAGTGCTATTCAATATGGTTTTTCTAAACTAATTGATGATTGATTTATCATATCATCATATTACTTTAAAACTAACTTAATTCTAGGACAAACACAACATTCAGTCCATTGGCCATTAATTCACCACCTTGAAAGAAGAAACCTCAATTTCACTAATGATAAATTTTTTGGCCATGCTGGAGATCAAACTTGGGACTCTAAACTCAATAGGTAGAGCTCAAAACAGCTTGAGCAAATGGGTTAGATCATATGTACCTGTGAAAATGATATAACAGGGTAAGAATAAAGTACTGGTATATGTTACTAAAATTAACTGAACCTAGCTAGATTGTCATGAAATGATTGTTGTGCCGACAGACTTCAACATCTGGCTGCTGGGTCGACTGTTCTACGTGTTTGGCTGCGAGTCTCTTAGTGACCTCCACAATATGAGTACCGAGGCACAGTTGACTGTTCTACGTGTGTTGGAAACTCATAACCAAGACATGTTTGAGAGAGTACTAAACGAGTACTTCCTCTGCCTGGAGGGTGAGAACACTGTAGCTCTTGTGCTTCTTAATATGCTCTGTGAATTTGTCTTATAAACACAACTAACTTTCAAAATACCTGCACCAATGGACACACGGACCAACTGTCATACTCATCCAGTATTGTTTTCCTGTGACACAGAGGTCGTGGATTGAATACTGGAAAGGTGTATTGAGGGTGGATTTTCCGAAATAGTTTCCACCTCTCCCTTCATGCAAATATGGGCAAAGTCACAAATTTTACTATCCTCATCCCTAACCCATTAGTATAAATCATTATTTACTGATTTCTTTTAGCAAGTTTTTTGCATGTTTTAACTCCCTCCTAATGAGTTTCGATAGAATGAAACCTAGGTCAAGGGACTGTGTGGTAACAATTGATTTTTATTCAAGGGGCAGCCATTACCCTTAGGGCATCTATTGCAGGTGAAGTGGTATCTGACAGCCAGCAGAAGATTCTTTATTGCAAACATTGCAAACATGGATTGAATGTAACTAATGTCAAACTATTCGGTAATAGTTAATATTTGCTAACTAATACATTATTATCAATAAAAAGTGTTATCAAACGAGTCTAATAGTTCTTCACTAAGGATTACTGTATAATTGGAGTTTTTTTATAACTTATTGAAAGAACAAAATATATTAATAAAACTATTATTGCGGTTGTGGCAACAAGATAATTTATTATAGTACACAAAATATTAAATTAAAAAGTATTATATTTACACTTGTATTGTGTTATAACTGGCCGCAAATAAAAATAAATGATTTTATAACTTAGAAAGAGAGACATATTAGTTTCTAAATAAAACATTTTTATTTTGTAAACAGCAAACAAACACAACCGACAAGATAGTTTATAGGACGTCATCAACCACCTCATAATTTCCAAAGAGCATGCCGCATTTTAGAAGCTCTTGCTTAAGTGAACCACAGATGTTGTTTCCATAAAAAAGAAACATTCAAAAGGTTATTTTCATAAGTTTTTGTTTCAATAATGTAATAATCTATAATAATAAAAGGTCTGTCTATGTGTGAGTGTTTGTGTGCAATGCTCAGTCAAATCTACGGCATGCAAAGATATACAATTTTTAACATAGGTGGACGGAAGGGGTTCTGAATGCACCTCGAAGCCGGATTTTAAATTTTTAATTAGCTTTTTAATTAGGCTATTTTTAACAGGTTTTTGAAGAGTGGGTCACGGGCAACGCTGCCGTGCGGGATTTGTAGTGGTTAATAATTTAAAACAAATTGTTTGTGTGTGTGAATGTTTTGACTGCTGAAAGTAACAACAAATCAACATATGGTCTTGCATATCATGTGGTTAGGGGAATGGGTATATGGTAGCTTTTTCTAGCTGTCAAATACCTCCTCTGCTGTAGATGCGCTGTAGCTTTTGCCAAGTGGCAGCAATGTAAAATGTGAAGTGTGTTCCTCTTTTCATTGTAAAACCCATATTGTGTTATTTCCTTTTGTGTGTTTCTATCCCTCTTTTATTTACCTCATTAAACAAAGAGATAAAAAAATAAAGAAATTTAATTGCCCAGCAACTGTATGGAAAACCAATGCTTATCTTGAATACAGGTATAAGGTTCAAATGTCTCAGTGGAAAATTGTCCTAAGTATGACACAATATATTTGACTGGTTAGTAACTTAATTTACTGATCCAAAGAAACAATACGAACAGGGAAAATTTGAAGAAAATTTATTTGCATCAATTTGATGAGGCTCATTGTGAATAAAATCACCCTCATATTAGACTTTGGGCCAATTTCATAGTCAGACTTAGTACGCCTCAAGTGCGGCGCTATACTAAATAAAATACATCACCTACCTAATCTCAAATGGAATGGGCCAGTTTCATATGCGAAACTGGCCCATTCCATTTTGGTCTAGGTATGTGTCGTCCTGTATTTAGTATCCACTCACACTTTAGGCGTACTAAGTCTGACTATGAAACTTTGTCTCAGAATTCAACATGACAAGCTAGATTTTCTTACAAAATCATCACCTTTATAAATTTACTATAATATAAATATGTATTTAAAGTGTATAAATGTTTCAACATATACAACAATATTGGAAACCTGTCAAATAGAAGCTCACTAAAACTAAAGTGTATGTAAAATTACTGGGTTAAATAACTGTGTGCCAATTTACTTTCAATGATCTCCAATATAATTAACAACACTTGAAAAAAAATGAATTAATATTATCTATCACAAAGTACATTCTTTCAAAGACCTAGGCTAATTATAATTTGTTGAACAGTTCATGTTCATTTACTGACTATATTGTATGGCTCCTCACAGACTTGATGGAATGTCAGGAATCTAATGTGGATTATGACACGGCTGAAATAAAACTCATGAGATTTGAACCAAATCATGAAGTCCATTGTGCCTACATAGACCTCACCCAGATCTCAGTGTCTGTCCGCAGTGAGGTGACCTGCATGGTTCTGCAGGGACATATTATACAGGTAAATAATCCTCTATTCCACTTTAATATATGTGAAGACTGTAGGGGTGTGCGAAGGCCACTTTTTAAATGTGAAGCGAAGTTGAAGTGAATCTTGAAACTTGCAAAGAAAAGTCGAAGTCGAAGTCAAAGCTACCTAGGATTTTTGTTGTCCCTTAACGCCACTTTTAGTTTTTAAATTAATTATTTTTCTAGATCTTGTCAGTAACAAGGGCAAGGAAATGTCTTTATTTGTTACCTAAAGACTACTAATGCACACAGGCTTACTGATAAGCTTTGTAACTTATCATTTAAGTTTTATTATGAAAATTTAAAAATGACATTTGGACACGGGAATCGAACCCGGGACTTTTGGCTCAAATTGGGTTTAATTCTCATGTTCAGGTCTCATATTTTAATTTTCAGAATATGATATCTAGATGGAGTAATCCTCACTAAAAAGCATAAATAATAGCTTTAGCTATTTGATTCTTGATTAAGTTTTAATTTTTACCTACATTGTGGAGTTTATATTATTTTGCAAACTTAACATATGCATGTATTTTTATCTGCATTTCATAATTATAAATTAAATTCTGTTCTAATTTCCTATTTTCCATATTAGCCATTTTGAATAATAAAGAAAATGCGAAGAATCTCTGAAAAACTTCTGTGTCAAAACGCACTTGTAAATTTGTCACAGCTAATTCCAAAGGCATGGGATATTAAGGAAAACATTAGACGCGAGCTGCGATGATAGCACAACTAAAGCACTTTCTCTGCTTCATACCAGTGACTATGGTGTTATTTCTTTATAATTTTTTTTTTTACAAAATTATGTTGGTGATAGTGAATATAATATATTAACATTTACTTACCAGTTTTTGATCCACGCTTACGTTGTGTTAGTTAAATTACTAGTCAATGTTAAAATTCTCTTTAGTAACTGTTTTAAAATGATCAAATATTGAAAAATGTAATATTTACTAAGATAAAATTAAATTGTTAGCTAATTTATCGAAGTTTTATCCTTCCTTTGAAATTTTTCGAATATGTGAAGGTTATTGTAGACGTCAAAATTGAAGCCATAGGAGATTTGACCTTCGACTTCGACTTTTCAAAGCTCCGCACACCATTAAAATACTGTTAATAACTTAAAAATCTGTTACTTAGAAAATAAAATGGATGTGTTTTAATAGAGATGGGCTAAATACAAATAATTGAAAATGTAAGTGAAGTGTAAGGGGTTAACTAATAACTTTTTCACATTGTAACTCCCCCCCCCCCTTCCCCCCTTCATTTCTGATTTTGTCACATTAAATCATTATTTGCTATAGAAATAGAAATCTCATTAACTAAGGGGTGAATGCACCTGCTTCAGTGGTCGACTTGTCTAAGGTGTCCCTCTTATGTTAAACTAGCCTGCTGATGATGGGGAGATCAGGGTTTGAATCCCAGTCAGACTTAATGAGGGTGGTTTTTTTCTAAATGGTTTCCCACTCTCCTTCCACACAAATGCGGATAGATTACTTTTAAAATGCTTCCTTCCTCATCCCTACGCTATTAAATATCATGTGCATACAACCTGAACAGGTACTAAGATGCAATTTTTAAAAAATGGTGAATTTATAGTGCACTATATTAATAACGGGATCGGCTGCTGGGAATAATAACCACATAATTATTAACAAACATAAATTCAAGAACGTGTATTTTGTCTTAGCTGACTCCTCGAACTCAGTCTACCACCTGTCTCACCATTCTATAATGCCAACTAAACACAAATAATACTATGCTCTCTCCCCTTACAAAATAATAAGAAACCATAATAGTAAATAGGGTAGTAAAATTGCACCTAGTTTGACAGTTTCTTGTGGGAAAAACTCCTTCTTTTGTTATTCTTGATGAGTAGTTGAGTCAACTTACTTAAGCTCAATCTTGTTTTGGGGGCTAATCGCAGTACTAGTATAGCAGGACTCTAACCAGTCACCGCATTTGGGGTATTTCTACAGTGAAACAAGTTTAATAACAGAAGATCAAGTGGAACATTGAGGGCTTGGCGTACCATCATCTTCAATTTCTCTGCTACAATATGAACAGCTTTTTCCGCACTTCCATTTGATGGAGAATGATACGGGGGTGGCTTTATTACCTTGATTCCATTATTAAGGCAAAGCTGAATTAAAAAGCGAATCATTTTCAGATACTTTCATATCTTGCATGCCTAATGTAGCAAAGAACTCTATAAGTTTGGATACAGTTTATTTCGCAGTATCTCTTATAAAAATTCATGCTTGAATCAAAAATAAAAGCAATCAACTAGCACCAAGATCCTGATTTTGATACTCTACATAGGTAATAACTATGAACTCTCTCAAATGTCTTTATTCGTGGTAGTCTATGGAATAAAATACTTGTACTGTCCAAGATTTTATGTAAACTGGCACATTTCACAACTTCTAATAGTATCCTCAATGTTGGCATCCATGATAGGCCACCAACATATTGATTTAGCTAACAATTTCGTTTTCACAATACTGGGATAATGATCATGCAATTCTTAAATAACTTAATGTCTTAAACTCTTAGGAATAATTACACAAGATCCCCACACTAGTACACCTTTAACTTTGGGAATTGAAGCTTGTCTCCTAAAATAAGGCATAAGTTCGGGATACACTTTATTAGGCCATCCCCTTTTTGACAGTGACTAGAATCTTGAATTTAGCTGTTTTTTTGGATAATTTTTCCACTGATATTGGAGGGGAAGTAGCACATATCTCTCTTTCATCTAGGAAAGTTTCTCCAAGAGGCAGTCTTAATATCATATCAGCATTAATGACATCGTTGCAATATTTTAGTTTATAGTTTTACGCTGATATCATCAGCACCCATCTTTGCAAGCTAGCAGCTACAAGTGTTGGAGATTTTTTTTTTCACCAAAAATCCCTAGGATCACTTGAGCATCAGTGATTATTTCAAACTGATGCCCACTGAGAAACTTATGGAAATTCTGTATGCTAAATATCATTTTCAATACTTTTTGTTCCCATTGATAATAATTCTGTGATGATTTCAATGTCGCACTTGCAAAAGATTTTTGTAACTATCAATATTATGCACAATACTGCACCAACACCATATGGTGATGCATCTGTTACAAAATGTAAAGTCCGGATTGTAATGAACTAACAAGTTATGGTTGATTATCATTTCTTTGCTTCTTTCAAAAGCTTTTTCAAAGTGATTATTGTTAAAGAATGACTTACAGATTAAAATTGGTTTGGAGGGACTATTCCACCTCCATATCCTTTGACTACCTGAACCTATCACATGTCTAGTCTGGTGGATAGCTTAATCACGAGTGTTCCTCCAATTAGTTGCCGAGTCTCTCCACACTTTGCGGCCCCAAATGATAACCCAGATCACTTTGTCAATTGCTCTTGCTAAAGGTAAATCAGCCAAGGTTGCTTTCATGGCCTTAAAAACTCTACTTGGGGTGGGTGGAATATTCGAGAATACTTATTTTCACTACAGATAGTTTTTGGGTTACTATTGTAAATCTAATAAAAAAAAAGTTAAGTTTTACCCTGGTTTGAAAAAGTGAGAAAACATCCATCTGGGCATGCCTTTGAAACTGTGATCCATAATTTATAGAAAAAGTTAATACTAAAATATATGTTATGTTTCAAGAAAAGCCTGACATTTACTCCACTGGTCCATTAATGCCGGTTTAATGCAAGTTAAAATTTTCCAGATATTTAGCACAATATTGCGTGAGTTTCCAGACCTAAAGCCTTTGTTATTTCTTCGTCTCTGGAAGAGCATGTGTCGGCTGCTGCAGTGTTCCCCTCTCACAGTCAAGATAAACACACTAAACATGGCGGCACTGATGTTCCAGCAGCCAACGTTTGCCATTTCACCAGAGGTATGGTTTTGCATGATTTGACTGAGTCCTTGAGTTTAATAAGCACTAAGCAGGGCTCAAGCATTCTGTAAAACATGGAAATACTTTAATCTTTTATAAATATACCAGCAACAACACACAACTGAAAAGAACAGTGAAATTTCCATTTAAGGTTAGTTTGACACATGATTTACTAATTTTTTTTTGAATAAATTGTGTAAGCCTTTTCAAACACATCTTAATCCTCCACTCATGTATTTATTATCTATTTAGTACATATACTCACAAAATATAAATTAAAAGCCTATTCAAGATATATATTTGAAAACTATTATTTATAAAATATTTATCTATCAGAAGCTAAAATACAAAAATTGAATTGATATTAACTAAATTCTCATAAAAATAATATACAAAAATAAATAATAATGCTAGACAACATTATATATTTTGTGTGAAGCTGTTTGAAAAAATGTGTTATGAATACAATAGTAGGTGACCTGGTGGTCTAGGGGTAAGGTGTCAGACTTCTATGCTGGCGGCCGGGGTTCAATCCTCGGTCCTGGCAAAGATTTATCTGATTACCAAACCCTTCCTTCACCTCTGACAAGACATCTTGTGAATGTGAGGAATGCTAGGTCTCCACCGTGGTTCGGATTCCACGTTAAACCGTAAGTCCCCCATTTCATCTCACAATCACCCTACCATTACACATTAGCGTAAGTGCGTATAACCCGAACGGGTAGTAAGACGCGGTGCTAATAATAATAATAATACAATAGTACACAGGTAAAAACTAAACTTTTACTGTCTCTCAACCTTACACCTAATCCCTTAGACATCATTTGCTTCAGTCACCGAACAAATACCTCTTTAAAAGACTCACTTTTGAGTCTCGACTGGCTCAAAATCTAGGCATCATATGGGATTCAAAAGTCTTAAATTAAGTAATTCGGAGCTTACTAAAATTTACAGAGGTATAAAAAGTAGATTTAAAAAAATTTGAAGTGTTATTGATTAAATATTCCCAAAGCTGAATTGCAGTTTGAATATTTCCAAAAAATTGTACAGTGTTTAAATTTTTTTATTGTATTGTGCATTTTGTTGTTTGTTTTTTTATACTGTGCATATTTTAACTTTAACCATTAAATATTTTAGAGATTCGGATTTATGGGCTCCGCTGTTGGACGCCAATTGATAAGATTACCGTTTAATTAGCTTATAATTGCCCCGTGGTCGAGCACTAATTAAAGCGGTACGGTATTTTGACGATATTTAGTTGGTATTTATAGCCCCGTGATCGAGCGCCAATTTTTACGACACGGAATTATTATACCCCACGTTGGGCGCTAATTAAAAAGTTCTGGATTTATTAGCTCCGCTGTTGGACGCCAATTGAAGAAATTACCGTTTAATTAGCTGATAATTGTCCCATGGTCGAGCACTAATTAAAGCGGTACGGTATTTTGATGATATAATTGGTATTTATAGCCCCGTGATTGAGCGCCAATTTTTAAGACACGGAATTATTATGCCCCGCAATTGGGAGCCAATGAAGTGGTACTGTATTTTGATGATATAATTGGTATTTATAGCCCTGTGATCGAGCGCCAATTGAAGAGTTTACTGAATAATAGCACAATTGTAAAGTTTGGTACTATTTATTTATTCAATAATCACTATTTGTAATGGTCGGAAAACGGATCATGTCGCGTAGCGTAACAATTTAGAGAGGCGGCTGATAACACGATCGTAGTAATCACGGACAGGAGCTGCATGTCCGAGTACATTAAGAACTGGGCTCCTAATGCAACTACCTCATAAAGCGAAAAAAGGTTTTTCTCATAGAGAGATGAATTAGATAGTTGAATAATCAAGGAGAATCAGGTAATTAATGGGAATCTTTTAGTTTCTTACACAAAAGTTCAATTTGGGGTTGAATAAAGGACAACCAATACAGATATTTTCTGTTCAACTGAGCGAAGACTCTTTGCACATGCCCGAGTCTTGCGTGCTGTCCTTAATATGCATGTTTAATGTGTTGTGAGAACTCAAAACAAATAATAGTGTGCCTTGAGCAAAAAAAAGGTTGAGGACCGTTGGAGTGGACCAAGGATACATAACAAAAGAAAATTAATGGAACTAAACTTAAATGTGTATTTGGGCTGTAAATACTTTTATTAGAGGCTGGACCCTAGAATCCTGTAATTACTTGCATCCATAAGAATATTCAAGATTAGAGGATTCGAGACAATCTTAGATTCAAAAGTCTAATCCTTAATTTAAAAAAAATTCAAGTGAAATGTGTTTTATAACTGATACTGCTTATTGGTGGCTTATAACCATTTATAATTATTGGATGAACTTAACAACCATTTAATACTTAATTGAATTTAAGAATGTTGATGAATGGTAAAATGAATTATAAGAAAGAATGTTTACATTTAGCTACTGTTTGTATTTTATCAACTATAGTTATATTTCCTCTATGTTTATAATTTTCTCCAAGATTTGGATTCGATGGTCACTGTGCAAAGTTAAATTGGTGATTCGGATTTGGATTGGTAAAATAGTAGATTCGACTCAACTCTAATTTTTACTGGCAAAGATTTGTAGTTGTTGAAGACAATTTTTTTTTCAAGCAAAGTTGAAGATTTCAAAACTGTACAGGCCCCTAAAAATTGAGTTTCCAAACACTTTTAAAATGCCACCTATGTTAAATTAACATGCATGTAATAAAAAAATACCCCTCCAAAATGTGAGCTTACAAGCAAGTTATATCGACCAAGCTTTCACTGCCATTAGTGATGTGAGTGCCAATATTTGCGGATAGAGTGTGTCATGTGTTCAGTACAACGAGCCCTCCAGCTATTATTATCAGTGTTTTAAACTGGGGCTGCTACTTCATTAAAGTAGCTCATTTGTCCTCACGGGGCTGAGTTTGAGCCCGTGTCACACCCACTGCTTCACAGATACATTTTTGTAAGCGCCGGAGATTGAACCCGACATCTCTGGATCTGTAGCCAAGAACTTTGACCACTAAACCATAGAGGTGGTCTGGGGCTTTGTAACACTATGGAAAAACTTACATATTACCTGTTTAAATTTGGTAATTTAATGTTGAGATATAATTGGATTATATGAAAAGTATGAAGCCAAGTGTCTGAATGAAAGTAAAATTACCAATTGATATTAATACATGCAAGATTATATTTATATACAAACAAAGCGAGTTAATAATAATAATAATAATAATAATAATGATAATGACAATGACAATGACAATGACAATGACAATGACAATGACAATGACAATGACAATGACAATGACAATGACAATGACAATGACAACGACAACGACAACGACAAATAATACCATTACTAATACCAGTAGTAGTCGTCGTTAACAATTATGTGTTTTAGCTTTTATTGTGGTAGATGTAATTATTTTTATTGACTGTATCCTGTTTACTAACATTTAATGGACAATCTTTTTTGCTTTTATTGTTCAATAGATGATGAGGTTTTTTATTTGTACTTTGAGAATGATTGTGAAACTTCCTTGGAGTGAATTGCCTGAGAATAGTAAGAACTCACTCTCAGAAGCTTTGTCTGGGTTATTGTGTGTAATGCTAGAGGATGAAGATCTGAATTTCTCTCTTCATGGCAAGCTATTGATCACTGTTGGAGTCGACATTCTAACGTTGGCCAGAGAAGAAAATTATCCAGGTAGCTTTATTTCTAAACAATAGTTGGTCCTAGTTCTAAGGAAATGTATTTATGTCCTGTGGCTAAGCTTGTATTTACCCTGGGCGATTTAACTATTAGCATTGATTATCATTTGTGTAGTAAGAATAATGCATTTATGTCCTGAGACTAAACTTGTATTTACCCTGAGTGATTTAACTATTAGCGTTGAGATGAATTGTGTGGTAAGAAGTTTTCCTTCCTCTTGCATCAATAACTGTTATCTGGTTCTCCCACCTTCTTCTTGGTTTCCCTTGCAGTATTTTGCCTACTTACGTCATCTCCATCATTCTCTTTGGTAATCTCTCCTTTTCTACCCTCAATCATTACATGATCATACCATCTCACCCTTTCTTCCTATACTATCTTATTTATTGCAAAAACTTTATTCTCGTGGATTCCAGCTTTCTGCTCTCTCTTACACCACCAAATGTCCATGTTTCTACAGCATATTATATGATTTGAAACTATGGATAAAAAGTATGTTGTAAATAGTATTTTCTTACACCTCAAAAGCACTTCTCTTTTACACAGCACGTTTCTTACGCACCTGTAGATCACCTCCCACCTGCTGCACTCTTCTTATTAGATGTTATTTACTTCCCTCCTTCACCTCACTCATGCTTCTAATATATTTTACTCTCTGTAGATTTCTTAACTCCAGTTCATCTAGCTTTATAACTTTTCTAGGTCTTATTCTCTTCTTTGTCATCACTTTCAGTTCATTCTTTGCCATGCTAAATTTCATCTTATACTTTTTCCACTTCTCCCCACATACTAGCAAGTCATCAACAAAAACTGTTGTTTTCATTCTTTCCTCCTCGAGTTTCCTTACCATTTCCATTATAATAAGTAATGGTGATTTGGCACTCCCCTGCTTCACTCTATTTTCAATCTTTGTTAGAGCAATTATTACAATCCTTGTTAGAGCTTGATGTAATAGTGACTGTTATTTCCAGATGATCTTACACATTGTGCAGGCAATCTTATAGTTCAGATCTTGGACCAGTTAGGAGATGACAGCTTGGAGACTGCCGTTATAGACATCTTACTAGAGAACCTGCCAGTTGTAAGTTGATGAATTTATACATAGATTTTTATCTCAAGATGTTTAGCATACTGGAAAACATAGATAAATCAGAAAAACTGGGCTGTTCGAATGAAATGCTATGACGCTTTGAAAAATACAATCAAAAGTCTAAAACACATTTAATTTAATCATAAATGTTACATATATTTGATATAAAACTGCATCACATCACACTAATGTGTTTTTGATCATTTCTATTAATCAGCAGACAAGTAAGAAAAATAAAGGGAGCATTTTTAGAATCTATTTTTTTATGGTGAAAATAGACAAAATATATATGTTACTGGCAAACAGCTGGCGATTACTTTATCTATACTCTATGCACATGAGAAAGTAAAATATAAATTGGTTGATGTATAGTTATGGTATATAATTATTGGTTTGTCTAGGGAGGAATAAAGGTGCTTTTCCAGTGTGTTAAAAAGGAGCTAATAGAGAATAGTCCAGCAGTAGTTGAGAGGTTGGCAGGTCAAGAAGGAGCCATGATAGTTGCTCAGGAGGCTAGTGTCACCTGGTACAAGCTCTGGTTACAGTTCAAAGATGTAGTAGAGCAAGCGCTGGCAGAGGATGACCTACATATTATCATTCAAATACTAAGGTAAGAGTAAATAAACATAGTTTTTAGAGAAGCTCGATTTTGTTAGAAGTCATGCAAATAAGTCTAATATCAAACTTCACTTTTGGGCATCATAGAGGGGGGAGATTAATACCTGTAACAGTATATTGTATAAAAACATTAGACTGCTATTCTTAAGGCGATTAGCCCTTTTAATTAGGCGTGGAAATGCAGAGCCGTGGGGAAAAAAGGTTATCTTCAAGAACTTTTGTTTTGCAATTTTTTTTCAGAAATGGTTTGTTCAAGAATAAAAGCATGTTGATTAAGTTATACTTTTTATATACACATTTTCTCTATAATTTTAACATCACTTGATCCAATATCGATAAAACTGACATTTTTCAATAGAAAACTGCCGGCTGCATAACAAAAAATAAAAAAATGTAACTAAAGATAAACATTGATACATTATCTTAGAAGGGGCGTTGACAATATCAACATAAAAAATTTCACTTGTTCTCGAGAGAACTTATATTTCCAAACTTATGATTTTCCCACAAAATCTGTCTGGTAGCTAACACCATCTACTGTTTCTGTGATCCATCTGTTCTTGTTGGCGTGGACTGATACTTTGGTCGGCCACCTGACAGACTGACACTAGAAGTTGAATGAACATGGCCACCATTCTTTCTAAAGAGTGACAGCTCTCTTGAGGCGCTGAGGGAGGGCTTTTTTTTACACCGATACCTGTAAGGTATTGTTTATTTTTCTGCAATATTGTGATTTGAGAATAATGGAAAGAAAAGGAAGTACATGTTTGACTGTTGGTGCAAAAAGAAAGAAATGTAAGGGAGGAAACACTTAAAAAAAATGGATGTTAGCTCAAAGCTCTGTAATTTGTTTCAGCACCTCGTCTTACTACCCTTTCTGTTTATACACCAAAGTCATGTAATATATAGTAATAACAATAACAACAACAACAACAACAACACTAACACCACCAACACCAATACCAACACCAATACCATATAATTTCTCTGCATTTTTTTAGCACCGAGTTTCACTACCTGTTCGGGATATAAGCTTATGTACTAATTACACTAATGGGTTAGGGATTAGGAAGGCTTAATTTAGAGGAAATACACCCTCATTTGTGTGAAGGGAAAGTGGGAAACCATTTAGGGAAAACCACCTTCAGTGCACCCGACCAGGATTGAACCCCAATCTCCCCGTATTCAGCAGCTGTACCAACACAAGATTAGCGGGCTAGACCATGTGAAAGACCTATGTTGCAGACAAATAAGTATTACAATATAATCATACTTAGAAAATTCAAAAAGTTATAGGCTTTCACAGCCAGTTTTTTGATTACAGATTTCTGGCTTGAGCAGCTTGGATCATTTGATTATTTAGGGAAAGCTATAATTATATATATATACAGGCTTCCACTTGTAATCAAGCATATAACAGAGCGTAGTATACAGACTTTCCACTCATAATCACACCTGTAACAATGTGTATGTAGTATACAAACATTCCACTCGTAATCAAACCTATAAAATTGTGTTTGTAGTATACATACATTCGACTCAAAAATCAAGCCTATAACAGTGCGTAGTATACAGCCTTTCCACTCATAATCAAGCCTGTAACAATACCTACTATACAGACTTTCCACTCATAATCAAACCTGTAACATTGCGTAGTATACAGACTTTCCACTCATAATCAAGCCTGTAACAGTGCCTAGTATACAGACTTTCCACTCATAATCAAGCCTGTACCAGTGCATAGTATACAGACTTTGCATTCATAATCAAACCTTACATGCCATGCACATGAGAAGTAAATATAGTGTGACTCACATGATCATCTTTTGTAGAGTGTGACGTCACACTCTACGTATTACCCGCGCGGTTGAACTGTGAACCTGCCGTGTTTAACGATAGAGGGCAGGTCACTTAGTGCTTTCCTCTGCCGTCCACGCGGGCGGGACGCGAGTTCAACCCTGTTAAGTTGATTTACGATAGTTCAATCAAGGCAGTCAGTTAACTCAGTTCAGTCAGTTCTGCTCGGATCAGTGATCCGCTAGCATTCATCTTTGTACGACTGACCTTTAAACAACTGTGCTGAAAATTACCATGTACTATTATTGACTTTTGTGCAAGTCATACTTCAAGTGTTAATAAACTATTTAAAGCATTAACATTAAAATAAATACAATGAAACAAAATATATACATGTTTTCTTAATATGTATCAAGTTAAATTCACTGTTAAATAATAACTTCAACCAAACTTTGGTTGAGCTAAGAAATGAATCCACAGTGGAAGTTAAGAACCAGGTTTACTGGACGTTTAGTGGAAGCTATATCAGACAAGTTCCAATGGACACCAAAAAGGGTTACAAGGATCCCAAAAGAGGTTTCACCTTTACCAATAACTAACTATTTACCCATAATGGTATCTATATGGTTTAAGGTGTTAAGTCTTGCAATATTTTGGATCAGCCATGAAAAGGAGGTCAAGGTTCAAATCTCATTTGGGTACACTAATGATGGTTCTTCACATGTGATGTATAGTTTTTGTTTCCCAGTCCTCTCTTCACACTAATCTAGGTTTACTTTCTCTAAATTTTAGTAAGATTTTTTGGTGGTTGATATTGATAACAATTTACCATATTACCAGTGTTATTTTATAGATATTAATATTATCAATGAAAAGTGATAGTTACAAATCACAGGACCTGGGGTATACATATATACAAATAAAGCTAGTAATTTTTATATCTGTCAAATAAACTTCTTCCTATGGAAATTGGATTATACCTTTTTCATCTCTATTTTATTTCGTATCGCATTTTACTACCTATTCAGGTTATACATGTATTTACTAATTACTTTAATGGGCTATGAATGAGGATGGTTAAGTTTATAAGAAGTATATCCGCATTTGCAGAGAGAGTGTAAAACTATTTAGGAAATACCACCCTCAGTGCACACGACCGAAATCGAACCACAATCTCTTTGTCATTGTCAGTGCGGCCACTGAAGAGGTTCTCAAGTTGTTAATAACCATGATGTTAAACATAATAATGAATTAATAGCAGTATATTGCAATAAATATAAAACCAGAAAAAGTCAAAACATTTTCAAACACAATTTCACTTTATACTAGTTAAACTATTTTTAAAATTTTCTAACTTTTGGTATTTTAAAGTGTGTTACATGCCATAATCTTCTGGTGCGGTGTGACGGTGAAGTATCTTGAAGATCTGAAGTCAATCGAGCCAGACAAACCTTGGCATCACACAGGATTCTTTGCGAGCAACTCTCAGCTACTGATGACCTTTTTTGTGGACATGATGGACAGAATACCAGCTGACCTACCGGAACCTTACAAAACAACTGTTGTGAACACAGTCTTGAAAATGGTCGGGGGTATTCTCTATCTCCCAGAAATGCAGGATACATCGGGAAAAGAATTGAACACTGCTATTGTCCTGTTGTCCTTACCGTGGGTAACAGACAAAGTTGATTGGTTGGATCTTGAGCAAGATTTTGTTCAAAATTTTGAGATGAAGTCTCTTCTTAATAAGTTTGATTGTCTTTCAAGTAAGTTTGTCTATAAATTGTATTTTTTTATTGCTGTGATGAATTATTTGTTTTGTGACCTCTTTTCTTAGTTCAGCTGTTAGGGTCTAAGGAGCTCTGGTAATTGGGTATTCGTATTACCCAACCATAATATTCTAGGTGATAAAGAGTTAAGTATATAGTAGAGGTGTGCCAATGCAGATACCAATAAATACTAATCCAGTATTCTCCTCAGAAAATGTTGCCAGCCGGGGGCATTATTATGTAGCTAGGTTGGGAAAGTGTAGTACTTTGCAATATTTGATGATTTGTGCAAAAAACAATTAATTCTAGCTGGGCGGTCAGTAAAATCAGCCGGGTGGCGCACTCTTTCAAAAGGCCCTGGGGAAAACACTTCTAATCATGTGTCTATTAGGGATTTGATGATGACAAATATTGTGTCAATTAATAGACTTTTTAAAAAGTATTCTCTCTTAGTAACACTATATAACGTTTGAACACATATTTATGCTGTAGTGGACTTGATAAGATGTCAACTAATATATATTCTTTACTGATTATACTTTTCATACATTTATGACTTATTTATATTCCAACAAGATGTCATATTGAACTTAATACATAACTTAAGTACTGCTTTGTCATAATAGGCTAAAAAATATTTGCTAAACCCTTTTCCCTAAAATTAATTATTTTTTTAAAACAAGGCTATGAACATGAGATTTTGTTGAATATAATGCCAGCAAACATTTATTTACTGACTAAATTTGGATCTCTTAGCTAATTTGATTTTGTAATAATACAATTCTTAATTAAGTTCATTATTTATCATCATAATCTTAAGCGTATTTTTCTATTTTTTAAATTTATTCCTAGTCAATAGCTATTAATAGATAATCATGATTAATCGGCAATCAAAATTATTTTTTATAAATAATCAAAGCATGAGCAATTTATTTCCATAGTTGGTATAGGTAATTGATTTTACTGACTTGAAACACCTCTACTAGAATACATTGTATTATATTTACTGACCTATATTATTAAGTTAACAATCTTTGTGCCAATATACTCGTGTGTATGACAAGTACATATATCACTCAAACTCTTTCAATGCTAGTGACAGGTTTAATAGTTTTAAACATGGCTTCTAACTTATGGTATTGACTAACAGCTATGATGCATTTTTATTCTTTAAGAACAGTGTTTTGTTTGATACTGCTAGTAAAAAAACAAATGTGTTTCATGCCATTGTTTGCTAGGGACTGAATATTCAGTCAGTTGCATCACAAGGACTGTTAAATATCTTCTGATATTTAAGTTTACAGATAAATTATTTGTGTTCCAATACCACCATAACTGATACTCAATGGTATGTTAAATTTGATTATTAATATATATTTTTGGTGTTTACAAACTATGATTAAATCTTTGCCTGTTTGGTTTTAAGTAAAATAGTGTAGACAAGATCCATAATTTGGTAAATTATTTATAAAATTAGTTATATATTTTAATTTATCATATAAAAAATGTTGTGCTTCAACAAAGCTCGTTATGTTCTTTATTTAGGCTTGGAGCTTAATTTACAGTGCTTGTTATTTACTTAAACCACTTAACCTTCTTTAAATATTTGGCTTTGGAATATTTGTCTATAAAAGTAGCCAGTTCAAACACTTCTTTTATTTTTAATTTATGGTTTAGGAAAATACATTTTCTTTGAGATTTTTTTTTATCGGTTGGTACTATTAATATTTCAGGCAACCTTAGGCTGAATTTAAATAAATACAATGTGTTATTGTTAATTTGTATTGGAATCAACAAAATTGACAATTAAATGGTAAAATGGTCGAATTCATGAACATATTTTGTTTATTTTTATTTTGTGAAAGTATTATTACTTCAAAAATGCTACAATGATCTTTAAATGTATTTCGATAGTAATTTTAATGTGCTGAGTAAAAGTTAATTAAAACATATCTTGTGAAATTTTGGCGTGTCTATTTATCCATCAAGTTTTCTTTTTAATAAACTTGAACCTATACTGAAAGCATATTTTTTTGCCCTTAAATTAATAACTCATTCGTAGCACATTAAAAAATAAAACCACAAATTGAATAATTTATGCATCTTATACATCTATCGTTATAAACTTTCCTTTAACTAGTATGAATTTAAAATCATTTAGCTACTGTTGTTCATTTGTTCTGTATAGATCCTGAGCTGCAGATGTTTTGTGTGGACCAACTTGCTGTTGTTCCTCAAAACCAAGCTTTATCCTGGCGTTTGAGTGTCATGAAGCACTGTATGAGTACCAGCTGTGTGGAGGTCCAGGCCCGCATACTCATGAGTGTCCCCCTCCTTATTTTTAGCAACAGTATGGCCAAATGTGCAGGTATCATTACTGATATCCTGCGTCCGGTGCTTGGATCATCAGACATACTACTGCAAGTCATGTTAGCCAAAACCTTTGGTTTGGCCATTTGCACATTGGCTTGCAAATGCCGTCTTGTAAGGTAGGCCAAAATACACATAAGTTCAAAAATGGTTTTTTATTTTAATATGTCCAAAGTCTCTCTTTTTCCAAACCAAGCCAAATTAAATATATGAAATATTCCCAAAGCCGGATCAATGTTTGGATATTTTTATTATTATATAATACTTTCATCTGATCTAATAAATCAAGATTTTATTTCTACCGTTAATTCAATAACCTTAAATTTTTGACATTTGAACCATAATTGTATGTTAATTCAATAACCACGGATTTTTTACATTTGAACCATAATTGTAATGTTCATTCAATCTAGCTTTTCTACCCTATTTCATAATGGAACCAAGAAAGGTAAACCTAATAAATTTCAGAGTATATAGAGGTTACATGATGACTAGATAACAGATTTTTATATCCTAAAAATTTAAGTTTTAGGTACCTTAAATAGGCTCTTTAGGTTGTTACCCCTTGCTTGTGGCTTCGGGGGTAACTGGTTGATGTCACGACGAAGTGTCCGAAGTGTCATCTCTGGGTAACGTTGTGTTCAGACACGTGTGGGTAGGGATAAGAGAAATGTCGGTTCGAGTGTCTCGACAACGTTAGTCGTGGTGGAACAAAAGGATGTCCCGGCAACATGAGTCGCGGTGGAACATGAGGAAGTCCTAGCAACGTGTGTTGTGGTGGAACATGAGAGAGTCCTGAGGTAGGGCGTTAGGGTGCTGGTCCCGGCAACATGAGTCGCGGTGGAACATGAGGAAGTCCTAGCAACGTGAGTCATGGTGGAACATGAGAGAGTCCTGAGGTAGGGCGTTAGGGTGCTGGTCCCGGCAACATGAGTTGCGGTGGGGAGGTAGGGAGATTGTCCTGGCAATGTGAGTCGCGGTGGGAGGTAGGGTGACTGTCTCGGCAACATGAGTCATGGTGGGAGGTAGGGTAACGATGGGGAGAGAGTAGGTTAAAACAATATTGCTTCTTTGTAACATAAGACAATTTAATAGCTCTTTCAAACATGTGGCACACCCAGGTTAGGTAGCCACTCTCTGACTGGCCTATGAGTGAGGAACCACCATATTAAATACCCTCGTCATGGACGGCTCAGAGAACATGATCTGTGGAGCGGTCCAGGCAGTAGAGAGGCTAGTTGGCGTTGGTTTATGCAAGTGCGGAGCTTAAAATATACATTTAACTTATATTTGATACACTGATCCAAGTTTGGTTTAAAAAGACCTAATAATGTATATATAATTATTATATTATTGATTTTGGGCCATACACCCTTAATACCAATTAAGATAATGTTATATGTTGTCTAGAGCTTTACAAATGTTGGCCAATAGTTTCAGGTAAAATATGCTTATATTCTTAAGATACAACTGTCTTCTTCTTTATACTCTTTATCCTTTTGCAGGGAAATGGACGGCTCCTCCATGATTTACAAAGTGCACTGCTTGCAGTGTGATGATAAACTAGAAAATGCAACAACAACAGACATTGATTACCTACCCACTTTGGAAAGTTTTCTCCTGGACTTCACAGCCATGATCCAGTCTCCCCACTGCGAAGTGCGGCTGAAAATGACTGCTGCCCTCCCTCGCATGTGTCACCACCTGGAATCAACCAGCAGGCTTATCAACCCTGACCTCTGGCTGCCGCTCCTTAGAGATGAAAACTATGACATTAGGTAATGATCTTGTACCATAACAGTTTTAAATCTCAAGCTCAGTATCTTGACCTCATTATAGTTTGGAGGCTGAAGGTTTTTAATAGGAATAAGTTCCTAGAAGTTCTTGAATCCTCAAGAATATTCAAGATTTGGAGATTCAAGAGCATTTAAAATTTTAGATTTGAAAAACAAGTAGAAATATTATTTTTGAGATAGGTTTAATCCACCATTAATGAACCCCAATCCAATTAAAAAATATATATATATATATATAAAAATTGATACCTTAGTTCAACACTCATAATATTTTAATATATTTACAAAGGTTACAGTTAAAATATATTTTTAATTAATCCAACGTGTGTAATACACACTATTCCATTTTGCATTTGGTTACAAAATGTTTTACTTGTGTAAGTACTGAAAAGTCAGTAATATTGTAATGGAACACACTTGCCCTGAGGTATCAAAATCTTGAATCAGAATCTTACAAAATATGGTAAAAATGGGAGATTTACTTTAGTACATTAATTCTTAATTAACTATTGAAACTAGAAATGGTAATTAAATGCTAAAAATTGTTTCATAGAAATAGATCAAATACACTCTCTTAGGCCTTTGAATGTGATCATCATCCTGAATTAAGTATAACTTTCCCACATTGGTCATTAAAAAAAAACTACAATTTTGTTTTAGTTAACACAAGAGAAAAATTAATGGTCCAGGGTGTGGTGATTAGGTTTATCTTATAATTATGTTGAGCTAAACCATTAATAAGCATTATAAAAAAACTCCTTGGTGCTAGCCCGCAATCGAGCCATACTGACCGAGCTGCCTTCGTCTTTTGGGGAAGATAGTATCTTTATTATTATTATTATTATTATTATTATTATTATTATTATTATCTACTACCCGTTCAGTTTATACGCTTTTGATAATATCAACTTCTGTGAATAAAGGGTGTCATGTGGTCAGCAATATTTGAAGATTGAAACAAATCAACTTTTATTTTAAGTGGTATATCATAGATTAAAAAAGTTCATTTTGTCACAATATGTCTTTTAATAGCCTGTTCATGCACATCTCTTACCAATGTTATTTAGTTGAGGGAAATAAACTTAATAGGCTGAGAGAACTTTGTTTTTGTTATTGGAATATTTATGTTAAATCACATTTACATCACGAAATTGACCATAATTCACATTAAAATGGTCGAGTAATCAATTTCACAAAAAAGATTCTGTTTCATTTTATTTGACGCATGCATTATGAATTTAAAAATGTAACAATGTGCATTAAATATGTTTTGATAGACATTTTAAAGTTCTAACTAAAAGTTCATAAAAAAAAAGTCTCACAAAATTTCGGTGCCTCAACCCATTTCTATTTTTTTAATCTATTATTATATTTTCTAGTGACTTCATCCAAAATAATAATTATTGGATTTATCCAACAACTAAACAAAGACCATTAATTTACCACTCAAGTGGATGGCAATCCATACTTTAACAAAATAATTCATGTTAACAAATTCAGTGTTGAAGGCAAAAATAATCATAATGTTGTGTAAAATATATTATCCTTATCATTTTTTCTCAGATTCTGATTTTTTAAAAATAAAGTAAATTGATAAAACTAAAGAAAAGGGGAAAATAAACTAATAAGAGTAAATTTGATAAAGAAAGCCCACCGATAGGGTAAAAGGAAAAATGTGTGAAGAATCCAATGCACAAAGGTGACATCTTCTTCGTTTCTTCTTCTGTCTTTTCTAGTAGAAGTAGTCACACATTTTAACACAAATAAAATAATATTTCGGCATTGTTGCCTTTATAAAATACAAATAAAGAAGAGAGAATACACTTGACACAAACACTGGATTACTTCATTTTGGTTCTAAAAGAAAACTGCTAGAAACACACTGTACCAACTGTTTTTGGGAGTAAAGATACATTTCTTGGCTATGGTTGGTATTTATATAGGCCTGTATATAATATTAAATTGATAGAGGCAACAATGCTAAAATATTATTTTATTTATGTTAAAATGTGTGTGTGATTACTTCTATTATAAAAGACAGAAGAAAGGAAGATGATGTCACCTTTGTGCATTGGGTTCTTCCCACATTTTTCCTCTCTCTCTCTCTCTCTATGTGGGCTTTCTTCATCAAATTTACTCTTATTAGTTTATTTTCTCTTTTTCTTTAATTTTATAAATTTCCTTTATTATAAAATTATTTAGCCATTGGGTCACCTCAGATTCTGATTTGCAATTTATATAGAGAAAAAGTGTATTTGACACATTTCTAGTCTTTAATTATCATCTTCCAGCAATGTCAAACCTGTTGCATATGTGCAGGATGAAGTTCTCAGAGGTGGTGAAATACCTAATGCTCAACCAACGAGAACCAGGACAGCAGGAGAGATTGCCCTTGGTCACTTCAGCTAATGAGGAGTCCTCTTCGTTCAGTCAGGCAGACAAACAGATGTCCAAGAGCACCACTCCTTTCATCTACTGCAGCAAGGAGGTGATGAATTCCGCTAGGTCTAGCCTTGAAAATGTTGACGAAAATCTTCAGGAAACTCTGCTTTCTACTATTGTAGAGATTGGAAGGTATGGAAAGTATTATTATTATTATTATTATTAGCACCGCGTCTTAATACCCGTTCGGGTTATACGCACTTACGCTAATGTATAATGGTAGGGTGATTGNGTGAGATGAAATGGAGGACCTACAGTTTAACGTGGAATCCGAACCACGGTGGAGACCTGGCATTCCTCACATTCACAAGATGTCTTGTCAGAGGTGAAGGAAGGGTTTGGTAATCAGATAAATCTTTGCCGGGACCGAGGATTGAACCCCGGCCGCCAGCATAGAAGTCTGACACCTTACCCCTAGACCACCAGGTCACCGTATGGAAAGTACTTTTTACACTGTGTGACTATTATTTAAGCCTCAGGAAACAACTCTGATTATTGATAATAAAGGAGAATAGAAAACCTGTTTATTTTTGATTAGGGGTATATTATGGATAGGGATGGGATCTTTGAATCCTGGAATACCCAGAATCTTTAAGGACATTCGAGATTCCAGGAAATTTCAGATTCCAGACTCAAATAAATCCTCTAACTTTTTTTATTTAGATTAAATTTGTTTTAGATCTCTAATATTGCTTATTGGTGATTCAGAACCATTTATAATTATAGGATGAACTTAACAACCAGACCCCAGATCATTAATTTAACACTTAACTGAATATATGAATGTTACAATGAATGGATTATAAGAAAGAAAAAAATATATATATAAATATTTTCATGTTATACCAGTATGTATATAGATTTTTTTTTCATGTTATATTAATAATTTTTTCCAAGATTTCAGATTTGGATTCTAAATTCTTGATTCAAAGGTAAATTGGAGATTCGGATTAGTAAAATAGTGGATTCAACCCAACTCTAATCATGGGGATTATTAATTCACTCTGAGTGGGGACAAGAATGGCAATCAAAAGGTAAAATGTCAACATCTATCAGAGAACAAGTTGAAGCATCACCCTCAATGCAACTGGTCAGATTGATCTGCCTGGTGAGTTGGGTACATCATACATTTGTAAAACTCATTCTCGCATGCATTGGAGATTATGCCCTATGAGTCAGAGATATTGTTAATGCAATCATTTCTACCTTTACAATTGAATGATATTTACTTGAGCACAGTATCAACTTAGTGACCTTAAATTAATATTAAATAGTAACGTGAATTCAAAGGTGACACAAGTAACATAATTGAATAGAGGGATAGTTCTTATAATGACCGAAAGTTGTACTCGATTGAACGGATGTAGAGAGATACGAGAATAACATATAATCATAGGTCCAATATAAATCTCAATTTTGATACTTTATTTTATCAAATCATTAGTTAGTAGGAATAATTCTTGTTCAAATCTAAGATTTTCAATTTTGAATCAAATCCAAATCTTTGCTTACCAGCTTGAATTGATTCCAAATCAAATATTTTACTATAGAGTATGAACATGTTTTTGATTCAATCCAAATTGGATATTAAATGAAAAAAATGTTTAATAATTAAATCTGAATCAATTGTATATATATTAAAACAAAATTAAGCCCAAAAAGCAATTTAAAAAATAAATTAGTTATATTATGAAATTCCCAAGTTTTCAAGGTTAAGTCAAATTATGTGAGTTAATCGATTGAAATTGATTAATAAAATTACAGCCGTTGATTTTCTTAAATATTATTACACCTCAATAAGGAAAACCTCATTTCGCTTTATGAGGCAATTGCATTATATTTGAAAGAAAGTATAGGAAAGGTGGATAGAAACATATAAAAGGGGGACAAACACAATATAGCTTTTACATTGAAAAGAAGAACACAGTTCACACTTTACATTGCTGCCATTGGACATTGAGGTAACAGTTGCCTCTTAAAGAAAATCTATTGTCACCCCCCAAAACCTTGACCTAGGTTTCATTCTATTGGAACTCATCAGGGAGAAGGACATTGGATGCGAATATATAATATATCTTTTCTGTGTTCTTCTTTTCATTGTAAAAGCCATATTGTGTTTGTCCTTTTAAATGTTTCTATCCACCTTTCCTATACCTTCTTCTAAATATAATACAATTATCTCATAAAGCGGGAAAAAGTTTTCCTAACAGAGATACTTTAGTGAAATATGAAAATTAACACCATATTCTATCACTTTTAAAATATGTCAATTCTGCAAAGCTACTGATGTTTGTGCTTGTGTGTTTTAGTGCTCCCTTGAACACCCTTCTATTTGCAGTATCGCTGATCGTTGTGTTCACCATGCACCCCCTCTCTTGTAAAAGCTCTATCACTAAGCTGTGTCTCAACAGACTCGCCTTAGCCAAAAACACAACCCCGGATCTTTTGTTTCATCTCGTGCAGGATGAGCTATCCAACGTAGGTTAACACCAGATTGTTAGTATTACTTCTTCTTTCACTAATTCTAGTGTAGGTGGTGTTGGGAGAGCTGGCGAAAAGGGAGGCTATGTTGCATTTGACAGA
>CABFOW010003173.1:69128-80761 GCA_902141385.1 Timema californicum | reverse complement strand
AAGGGTAATTTAGGATAGTAAATCATTGATGCCCGTTGAAGATCAAGGAAGATAATAATCGGCGGGTGTGAACATGGGGCCTACAAAAGGAGCTAAGGTTAATGAGTATTTGATATTTATCTAGGAGGTTACGTAACCATTCACTTATGCGAGATAATCTTGATTAGCTCGGCACAACTTGTTCCACTGATTTAGAGGCAAAAAGCATGCCATTATCCCCCTGAGGCACAATTATTTCTGTTGAATATTAAATATATTTTAAATCTCTTTGGTTGATTAATGTTTTTAAATCTATAATTCTAACTTGTAATTTCCCTTTTTTATTAATCATATCCTAATTTTAATGAAAATACAAGACTTGAGAGACTAAAGTTATTCTTCCTAAATGTTTGATTTTTTTCGAAGAAGATTTGAATTTGCTAACATTAAAAAAAAAATCAAAACCAACTAAGGCTCTTTGTCCACCGAGGAGACCAAAACCAAGCGATTGATCACTCACGACCAAGCAACCAATCACCTGGGAAACTTTTACATTTAAACAATGCTTCACTCGTCCACCGAGGAGTCTACGAGCTTAGCGCTGGCGATACATCGTAAGGAGATCAAACATGTTGGTCGCCAGGCTATAAGTTGCCCACTAGGCCCCTTTCAAGGCCGAGTGCTCGTCCGTCCTGGTGTTCCCCCGGCACCCGGACGGATAGAAATATATCGAGAGGCATGTGTTCTTTCAGACCATCCGGACCCGGACAGATCTCCATCCGAGCGTAAAAATCACCCGGATCTTCCTGCTACAAACCTCGAGTCTCGGACGGGTAGTTTGCCCGGACTGAGCTCTAATGGACCACAGTGTGTAATGAATACCTTCACAGGATTCGGGTATTTTTCGTCCGAGTGGTTTCTTGGTGTACTGTTGAGGTTTGTTGAGGAGTGTATAGTTTGCATTAGGCAGGCAAGACATGACAAAAGAGCAAGAAGAAGTAATGTGAAAATGCTAATTAGTTTAGCTGAGGAAAAACAAGAAATATGGGACAAATCTATTGAAGAGTACAAAGATTGCAATGATACAATAAATGCATGGAAAAGTATTTGTGGCCAACTGAAGTCAGATTTTGAACTTTTAAATGATGGGAAGAGTAAAGAATTTGATAAGTTTAAAATTATTTGTAATTTTTATGTATTTTTGTAGAATATATATGGGGGTGGAGATAACACTCTGTCTCTAGACCTCAACCATTTGACCTAATCTTACCTCTGCTCTCCTGGCGTATGGAGGAATCCATTTCTGAGTTGGCAACACCATTAAGATAAATTCCATTACCCCCAGATGGTAGGATGATACGTGAGAATGATTATGTTGGAAAGCAGAGAGGATCTACAGCTTAACGTGGGTTCCAAACCATGGTGAGGACCTGGCATTCCACACATTCACAAACCGCGAAAGCACACACTTTGCCAGAGGTGAAGGAAGGGTTTAGTAATCAGAGAAATCCGTTCCGGGACAATAATTTGAGCCCCGGACCCCTAACACAGAATTCCTACACCTTACCCCTAGACCACCATATTATTCTGTAAATTAACAACCTATTGATATCTTACGTAACTAAAAAACATTTCGTTTCCGTATTTGCTTTCATTAGTAATTTTGTTATATGCCAATATAAAAAATAAACATAATCTATGTATGAAAACGAAAATCTTAATCAATACTACTTAATTGTCCGTGTCTCTTTTTTAAAGGAGTGCTTGTAATGCCTGGTCCACACGTATATTTTCCCACAAATACGTGGACAGCTGTATAAAAACATATTTTTAACTATAGCTGTGATCAATTTATAATATAGAGAAAAGTTCGGTCCCAGGAGACACTTGGGCATTCAGATAAGTATGGGTTATCGTGTGAAGACACCATCTGGGTGCTGGCTGTCCAGACAAATTTCTAGATAGGCGATCAACCGGACCATTTGAAAGGGGCCTCTTTCGATCTTTTCACGGTTTTTCTTGTAAGTTTTCACTTCTGGGCGACAAAATGCCATGGACAATGCCAAAGAAAGAAAAAGAGGCTGATGTAAACTTTGTTAATGGGGTAGAAAATCACCCCCATTTTGAACAACAACCAGGTCCTCATCAAACGATGACATTCTCGTGACTGATAGAAAATAGGTTTCTTGTATGAATGAGAAACGGGGCAAATTATAGTAGGTGACTAGTTGCCTGTGATGTATCGCGTCGCGTTAGTTTTCTCGGTTTACTAAGGGCCTTAATCTGACCCTTAATACGAGTTTTTTATTTTCTCTTGTACAGCAATATTATGTAAAACGATATTATCTATATGATAAATTTAGAATCTAGTTGTAAATAAAATTTGTAATGTATTTATGTTGGTGTGTGCGCTTTTCTGTGCAATGGATGAAATATTGTGTTTGTTATATTTGTGTCCAGATAGGTAATACTATGATCATCATCTCAGTGCTGACCACCCGCAGACTCCGCACTGTCACCAATTGTTTCGTCATGTCTCTGGCTGTCGCCGACTGGCTGGTTGGAATATTTGTGATGCCACCGCAAGTAGCTGACCTCATGATGGGTATTACTCATATTCAATATGAACATTTTATTTTTGCTTTGTTATTTTCAGATTTATTTTCTTACCACATTTAAAGGTTCGAAATTTAGCTTATTTTTGTATAAAACATTTGTTTCCGTTATTTTACAGGCGTTTAGCACCGGATGCGTGGTTAGAATATGCTATATTATTTAGTCAACTCCAAATTATTCGTACTTCATTTGTTTTAATAGTGCATTAGCATCAAAAGTTTTAGGAGCTTTCAAGTACACTTACAACGTTTAAAAGAGAAGGTCCTACTATAAAATGCAAAATCTACGTACTTTCAAGAATGTGTTGTGGGAGCCGATCAATCGAAGTGATAGCTGAAAAAATAAAAAGAAGAAGAAACGACCACTGTTCCAAAAAAGAGGAACTTTTTAACCTAGTTAATCTCCCTCAATTTTCTGAGCACGTTATTTAATACGTACACAATGGAGCAAACGAAAAAGATGATATAGGTGTCCCCGGAAACATTATATTGTTTGGAGCAAACCCACCCGTTCGGGTCAGTGGCCATTATATATAGATCTAGTATGTCCACCAATCTGGACAAGTAAATGGAAAAAGACATCGCTTCAAAACCCAATGACAAGAACAAATATACCTTGTGACAATAATATATATATTTCTCTGATAAAGTGAACATTCACCCCAGTATTCACTATTCAAGATAAGTATTTTAATCTCTGTGTGTCATTATGGTTATAAACTGTTACTAAGAATAATGTTTATGAAAAAATCGATATATTTATTGAGTAAAAAAACTCAATGTCATCAACACGCAATCAATCCATACCAACCGAATGGCTGCCATTTGTTGGCGAAGATAGTGCTAACTTTTGAGGGTATAGGGTGTCAAGTGGTTAACACAATGAGCCCCCTGGTCACTAATTTCAGTTTCCTAGACCGGAGCATCTATTTTGTCATTCAAATAGCTCCTCATTTGTCCTCACAAGGCTGAGTTGACCCCACATTTTGCTTTCCAGAAAATAAGGAGGCACTGGGGATCGAAGCTGGAACCTCTAGATCTGTAGCCAAGAACTATTGATGCTAGGCCACAGAAACGCTCTATTGAATATAAAATTAAAACAGATATATATTTGCCATGAGCTAATAAAACTGTTTTTAATATTTAGCTCACTGTGTTTTAACTCAAATATTGTCAATCCTGTGGGATGTCAGAGAGGAGGCGAGAATCCATGACACGCTTCTCAGAGAGCCGAATATTGTGGCTGAGTCAACGATCTGGCTGGAGCAAGAAGATAGAACGAACCCTAGGGTTGGTGAGAGTTTCTCACTGTGCTTCAAAAAATAAACGTTTGGAAATAGATTATTGTCAATCGGAAATGTTTGGCATCCATTAACGATCCTACACCCGTACCAAAACCGCCTACACTGTTGCAACGAAAAATAACAATCTAAAAAAGGTGAAAGGAAACAGGTGGTGTGCTCCTAATGGATCGTTTATCAAATATAATTATATCAACTATTCAAATCATAAGGGTATTCATGAGTGGGGCAGCTTATAAAAAAGGTGTAAGAAACATTTAGCCAAAGTACAGTAATGACTTTGTGCGCAGGATGCCTACACTTTGCTGCAACATTTTTGATAAGAATATTTACAAGCAAAACTTACGGGGTGTCTAACTTGAATTATCTCTGCCATACCGATCTCAACAATAGGTGAAGTTTCGGAAAATACAATGATGGCACAGTGTAATAATTTCTCACCATCATCGACGTGTTTAGCAAGATGACCTGGAGGTGAACGATTATCTCCAAAATGGACTGTGTACACAGACAAGGTATACACCAGACCCCCAGCCTCCAGGTTAAAATGGCTGCGCTTATAGAAGAACTTGAGTCTTTCAATAATCAATACGTGCAGTCCCGAGTGACAATATCGCTATCAAGCAGGATTTTTTCTAAACATTACACTTTAAACATGGGTTTACTAAAAAACAATCAAAAATTGTTTTATTGTGTCAATAAACCGTCTTTCATAAAACTAGATTTAGGTAGCGGCCCATGCCATTTCCATAAGCGAACTCACAAACGAGCCACTATAGTTGCTTTGCTTGGTTAATATATTATTCATGTGTGGAGGTAACAATAATGTAAAGGTAGGCCTAGGGCCAAGGTGATTAATTATTCATGTGGTAAAGATGTGTTAAGTTATTGATACCATACCCTAGCACGTTGTTGCATCATGTACATTTTTAAACTATTGGTAGGTGTTGTAATTTATTGTAAATATTGTGTATAAATGTGACAACGAACCTTTTATTGGTGTGAACTAGGACTAAAATGTATCATCTTAGTAACCTCAATTGTAAACATGGCACTTGAGAGTTCTGCAATTGTTTAAAAGAAGTGTTTATTACTTACGTGAAACTCTAAGGCAGACTGGTCGAGTGATTTTCCATAATAGCAGTCCATAATTTAGTTTAACTCTGTAAAATTTGGAGAAATGTAACGTGATTATTTGATTTAAGTCACGGCATGGTTGATCTCGACGAACATTGTGTTGACAAATGAACCAGTTGTACCAGCCTGGAATGTATAAAGGTGTACACATTAGTTAGTTAGGATCTTATCAAGTGTTTTGTTAATTTAACTGTTAATACTATTATAGGTGACTCTTAACATCAAATTTTCTCTACGTTCTAATTAGTTGTAAAGAGTCAAGAGGGCAAATCTGTAACAAAATTAATTTCACCTTTGTATAATATTATTTTTTTATATTAGTAAAATTGATTTCGGTTGGTAGGCCTGACTTACTTTGTTGTGAAGAGGGCATTTACCGCTCCTAGCGGACATTTAAGAATTCATTTATTTTAGACCCGTTGTTACAATTCAATATTCCCTTTTAATATCTATTTGTAAGCTCTACACGGTCCATATCGCTATTTCGAACATTATTTAATTATATTACTGAACGCATACTTACCTGGAAGATTAATTAACATCCATTATTTTAACGTGAAAGACGACAGGATGAAACACCTGAGCCGGTCCTCACTGCGCTTGCGCGGACCGAGAAGAGAAGTGAAGCCACGCGCATGCCCGACACTCCAACTTGTGTGGATGACGGACTACCCCCACCCCGAAAGGCCCTCACCAACCGCAAGCGACACTTCCTTTCGTATGGGGGGAGTGAGCATAATGGCTGCATCGTTTGGGTTGATGGAATCCCGCCCGACCTGGAAATTGGATGTTTTGGCCCTTGGGGGGGGGGAGTGCGGGGGGAGTGAGCATAATGGCTGCATGGTTTGAGTTGATGGAATCCTGCCCGACCTGAAAATTGGATGTTTTGGCCCAATTCTCACCTTTCCCATTTTTGACTTTTTTGTATTCTCCACTTCAGTAAACCCATTTTATTTCTGACGTTTTTCCTGTTCCTGACTGACTTTCCTTGCCAATTTCCCTCATATTACTCACCTATTTTTTTCAAATCTTAACTTATGATACTGGAGGGGCCTTATCAAAGCCCGCTAAAATGATACCAGGAAGTGAAAAAGGCGCGCAAAGAAGGGGTAGACGCCATAAGTTGCGAAGGAAGATGGTGTTTTTGGATTTTGCTCCAGAGAAAAAAAATGAATTTTAAGTGGCAAATTTCGCTGGGCGCACTATAAATTGCGGCCAAGGGGAAGAAGGGACGGCAAGTCTTTGTGAAGAAGTGTTCGCGGCCTTCCGGGATGGCTACACCGAGCTTTACAGAGTTTGCAAAAAACCAGGACTGTCCGAGTACCCCAAGATTCTGCGCTACCCCAAACGAGTGAATAACTGTACTTGGATTTGGATCAGTGGTCGCGAGTTCCGGACCATGCAAGGCCCCAGTTTTTTTCTTTTCTCTTTCGGCTTTTTCTTTTCTTTTTCACTCAATTTTCTTGTTTTTATCTGATTGTGAATGTTTCATTATTAATATTATTATTTACCAAAGTCCAGAATACTATTTTTTATTGGTTTTTTATGCATAATATTTCTTAGGTGAATTAGTGCTATAATATATCATGACGTCTGGTAGGTAGGGTACTAGGTTCTATTTTTTCTCATATTAAAAGTTTTGGTTTCAACTTACTAAAAATTTACCTAGAGATTTCTGTGGCTCACCTCACGAGACTAACCTGGACGAGCCGTGGAGATCCGCAGCATCTGGTCGGTGAGTATAGAAAGGGGAGGGGACTTTCAAAGTGCAGTCTGATGAAAAGAGTTCTTTGCCCAGTTTCGATCCCCCCAGAGGACACCCCGATGATTTTTTTTAAATTAAATTTTTCCTTTTTTCTTGTTTTGTCTCAACACTTGGTTATTAACACTTAGTGAATATTTTTATTACACGGGATATATGATATCTATGAGGGACTCTCCCCACTAAAATGCATTAACAATAGTTTCGGCTATTTGTTTCATTAACTTAATTAGTTTATTAAGTATGATTTTCTCAAGCAAAACTGCAAATTTTACTATTTGAATAATTATCTAGTACAGAAAAGTACGTGATCAAATAGTTATGAGGTAGGTATGTATTTAGTTCTCTTTTAAATAATACAATTAAATGTACACGTTTAATCCTTTTATATCACTTGGATAAAATACATATCATTTTCTAATTAAAATGTAATTTTCTTTTAAATGTCTTGGCCGTATCTAAAAGTTTTGAATTGCGATAAGAAGGTTGGTTTTGAAAGAAAAAAAAAGCAGTCAACATATTAAAAATGTAATTATATCAGTATTGGTGCATTTTCTTTTAAAAAGTGACAGTAATAGATCTTTTGGTTTGGTGAATGAATACACAGTGACACCCACATAGATTTTTCCAGGGGAAGGGTAAGCAATATATATTCACCCACCCATACGTGCGCGACTGGAAAAACTTCTGCTGGCACTGGCATTATACTGGCACTGTAAAGATATTAAATTATTATTATTATTATTATTATTATTATTATTATTATTATTAGCACCGCGTCTTACTACCCGTTCGGGTTATACGAAAAGTATATTAAAAATATAGAAATTGCAAATAGAAGGGTTTCGCTTCAATCTGAATGCACCTCGTAATTTTATCAACTTCAAATTTAATGATTTTAAGATAAAAAATAAAATTTTATTCTTTTAATAAATCTATAAATCATTTGTCATCATAAATATTACCATAATTTTGGGAATTTGGTAACATTATTTAAAAATCGCAAATCTTAATAATTAATAGATATTACACAATGATTCTTTAAGCCTAGGCTTTTTTAATGAAGGAAGGACTTGGAGGTGAATATATGAAGATATTATTATTATTATTATTATAGTGAGATAAAATAAATATTTTGAGAGGATTATAGAGGATTATAATCTTATAATTTAAACTCATTTTCCAGCATTACATAAAAACAATACCGACTAAAAAAGGAACTTAAGGCGTTTGTGGTCATTATCAAATTGATTTATAGCTTTCTATACAAAAGCGGCTTTGTTTGAAGAAAAAATTATAAGGCAAACTACAAGATTTAACATTTTTGATAACTTTTCTTGTAAAACTAACATTTAATGCATTAAATTAAAGTATACATTCCATGACCGTTACTGAGAGCAACCATGTGAGCACATGAAGGTAGATTTAGTAACGTCTACTTATTATGTTTTTATTGTTTTTCATGCAGCTCCGTATTTATCCACCTCACTTATTTGTCTGATCCCCTTAAAAAGTGACAAAATAATTATACGAGTAAAGTGAATTAACATACTTTTTATGTTGTGGGTGTAGAAAGGCGGGATCGAGGGGTCAAGAGTTTTCTCCTCGCCGGGAATCATTTGAGCCCCTCAAAGTAGGGATGGGGAAAACATATGCATGTACCCTTACTATTCTTTCTGTGTAGTATTAATAATATACTAATTAATTATTATTTTAATATTCAAATACAATATGATTATTTAAAACCGATTGTAACACTAGTTCTGTCAACATATCAAATGACAAATTGTTTTTGGTACACCCGTTGTAGTACCAGAGAAAAAAGGGCGTTCATTGGAATGAACTAAGTTATTGGGTTTGAGGTAGATAGGCAAACTATGGGGGGATGTCCTTAAATTAGGTATTATTATTACTATTATTATTATTATTATTAATATTATTATTAGCACCGCGTCTTACTACCCGTTCGGGTTATTACGCACTTACACTAATGTGTAATGGTAGGGTGATTGTGATATGAAATGGAGGACCTACAGTTTAACGTGGAATCCAAACCACAGTGGAGGCCTGGCATTCCCCACATTCACAAGATGCCTTGTTTGAGGTGAAGGAAGGGTTTTGTAATCAGATAAATTTCTGCCGGGACCAAGGATTGAACCCCGGATCCCCAACACAGAAGTCCGACACCTTACCCCTAGACCACCAGGTCACCCTTAAATTACGTAAGGTTTGTTTTTTTGTGAGAAGAGAGGGGAAGATTTTTTTACGTTTTATTATGACGGAGGGAAAAGGGGGGGCAGGGGTCAGAATCCATCTTACGCAAGGTTATTTATAAATGTTTATGGTGATACAAAAAATATTGTCAGAAAATAAATATATTAATCTGAAAATTTCACTTTTATTTCATTTACTTACTGCTATTAAACTATTCTAAAATTTCATATAGCTCAATTCATAACCAATTCTTATATATAAAAACAATTGAACTATTAAAAGAATGCAATTTACCAAATCGTAAAAAATTACGTAAGATAGAAGGAGAAAGGGGGTTGACGTAAAATCTTACGATCACTTAAATGGGAGATGGAGAGGTCAAAACGCATTTAAAAAAATAGCATTTCTTAATTTAAGGACGGCCCCTTTTTTTTATCAACAAGTCACGCTTAGCTGGTGGCATTTAACATTTGATAATATTTACTGTACATTTTACCTACACATATAATTTAAGAAAATAGGACATTGACCTATGGCGTTAAATTTCTAGTCAAGAACTCAAACCCCGTATTCCCTAAAAAAAAATATAATAACTTGTTCGATTTTTGAAATATTTTCAACTGAGAAATAACCAACATTACTGTGAATGGGCAATGCTATTTTTCTTGCATTGTTGTGTACTTTACACTCAGGAGCGTAGTGTAGTGAGAAACTCTTACATTCTGTGAATCAAAAGATAAAACTGGCCCGCATAACTCTTGTTTCAGATATGTTCCAAAAGAATGTCTCAGAAGGTTCTGACACACTGACCTTCACCATGAATCAATGGCTGGAGAAGACATTATATATTTGAATAGTCTTAGCAACATTATTTCTTAAACATGTATTCAGAGTAAAACAAGTATAATTAAATATAAGCTTACATCAATAAAAGGGTATAAGTCTAAAATATTAATAAAATAAGTGTAATTATATTAATAAATTCATATATCTGTAAATCTATTTATTAATATTTTATGACTTTCAAACACTGAAGAGTATTCCATGCATTCTATTTTTAATTTTACAATTCCTTAGTTACCGTGTATATGTATTCGAAATACTTTTGAATATATTTTTTGGTCAGGCTTTTAAAATATATACTTTAAAAATGAGTAAGCTTGACAAAAATAAATGGTACGGTTTACCAAACAGGCGTTCTTTATCTTTTACCTTAAAATAGAGACATTTACTAATGACGCGAAAGCTATGTGAAACAAAATAATATACATTGTTGCGGGACCACTCCACCAAAGAGCATCAATGAAATGATATACCCTGTTAAAGAGACAGTGAGAAGAAAGTAACATATCTGTTCACCAAAGAGGATGACAATAAATTTGTTTTCAAAGATAAAAATATATTTCAAATACAAGGTTTTTATTTTGAATAGTACTTCGTGACGTCACAAGATTATTCAATCAGATGTCGTTCTATTCCTGGCGCTACCTTGTATTCTCTTTACATTGATACACCGCGTCATTTACTCTAATTAGTTATCCGTTAAGAATATTCCGTATCAGAATAAGAATGAATTGACTAATCAACTTAATGTAATGAGTTCGGGTTAAGGGTATAATTTAACTCTAGTTGATGTTGCAGAATATGTAACCACATTTATAAAATGTTACAGAATTTGGTATGAATTACTGAGATGAATCGGTAATTGATGAACACGTTAGTAATTTACGTTGTATACATTATTTGGTTCTTTGAATCAGGTTAACGCAACTACGACAGTTAAAAATAACGAGACAAATATAATTTTGTTAGTTAGTCAAATGTAAAGAGTTTTTGTAAATCAAATGATAGAAATACAGCATTGAGAAATATGTATTTATACATCTGTTTTTATTTGACTTTATTCAATACATTAGAATTTTATTGCAGATGAATTTTATCCCTGTCACAAAATTTGTGCTGTAATTTTCTTAAAACAAATATTCCTGCACACATAGATTACATAATTTATAAACAAATAAAAAAATTGAATATATCCAGTGCAGAGCTTGTACTATTTTTTAAACTAATTACAAAAATACATTTTAAAACGCAGTCAAAGTTTACAAAAAAACAACCTATTAATAGAATGTGATTTGGTACGTACAATGACACAATGTTAATACCTCATAAATTAACAAAATAATAACAGAGAAGGGAATATTCATTCTTTTCCAAAAGTTGGATTGGAAAATGTAGATGTGGATGGCTTGTACAAAGGGTTGTCTCCCTGAAAGTAAAATAAAAAATCACAGTAATTACACTCAAAATATTAATTTAAAATGATTTAAAACTGACATATTCTTATACAGTAACATTGCTATTATCTTTATTTGAATTAAATATTAAGTCAAATTGTCCTAAGACTCTTTTGTTTGAGAGGTGACCTGGTGGTCTAGGGGTAAGGTGTCAGACCTCTATGCTGGCGGCCGGGGTTCAATCCTCGGTCCCGGCAAAGATTTATCTGATTACCAAACCCTTCCTTCACCTCTGACAAGACATCTTGTGAATGTGGGGAATGCCAGGCCTCCACCGTGGTTCGGATTCCACGTTAAACTGTAGGTCCTCCATTTCATCTCACAATCA
>CABFOW010003173.1:0-69108 GCA_902141385.1 Timema californicum | reverse complement strand
GGGTTCAATCCTCGGTCCCGGCACAGATTTATCTGATTACCAAACCCTTCCTTCACCTCTGACAAGACATCTTGTGAATGTGGGGAATGCCAGGCCTCCACCGTGGTTCGGATTCCACGTTAAACTGTAGGTCCTCCATTTCATCTCACAATCACCCTACCATTACACATTAGCGTAAGTGCGTATAACCCGAACGGGTAGTAAGACGCGGTGCTAATAATAATAATTATTATTTGTTTGAGCTCCTTGTAGTTTTATTTTCTTCTAGTTCACTAGACTTACTTCCCCACCACCTCCCCCCTCCATCTCCAATTCTCTTTTACCATCTTCTCCCTACTTCTCTTTACCCTTAATTTTCCTTCCCCCACTAGAACATAATTTAAAACTAAAATACAAATTATATTTACAAATCATAGTTATAATATAATATCTATGTTGAATCATTTAATTGGAACATTAATTTATTTATTTTTGATACAAATATATCCGTCAGTTAATGAGGAGGAATAATTGTTTCATGGACAAAGCTAGAATAATAATTTTCTCTTTTAATTATTGATTTAAGAGAGATTTAATGTGGGGGGTTTTGTGTGCTTATAGCACCCATTCGGATTATACACCCCATCTACGGTAGTAGTTTAGGTAAGTGACATCTAGTAAAAGATACCAGATCTACTCTAATGTATCCATTCGCCAAACCATATCATCTGCAAGAAAAAATATTGAGTTTTTGTCACTTTTTGCAGTCAAAACTTTCACAACAAATCATTTGTTTTATGTTATGTTTTTCTTTTAGAAGTTTCTACATTGTTGAAACACGATAACCGTTTGAATGTTTCTTTTTTTATGAAAGCAACGTCTGTGGATCACTTAAAAATGTTTTCAAACGGAGGCTTCTAAAAGGCTGTATTCTCTTCACAAACTAAGATGGCGAATCATAAGAAATGATCGTTGTTTACTACGTCACACAAACCATGTCCAATTGTGTGCATGCGTATGTGTTAATTTATAAAATAAAAACGTTTTATTTTGAAACAATTTGAATAGCTCTTTCTCTAAGTTAAAAAAAAACACATTTATTTTGGTAGCCGGTTAAATAAATACACATGTGTGAATACGATACTTTTTTATTTTTCATCTCATGCACTGTAATATATCTCGTTACTACAACAACAAAGCAAAAACATAATAATTTTACTAATAAATTTTGTTCTTTCAATAAGTTACAAAAAAGCCAAATATACAATAATTCTTAGGCAAGTATTAATAAAAGCGTGTATTAACATTTTGATTAATAATATAGTTTTACCACGTAAACAATAATTATTTTGAATGAGTAGACATTATTTATTTTCAGCCAATGTTTGTAATAAATAAACTTCTGATGGCTGTCCCTTACCACCTCTGCTTCCGTAGACTTACTAATTATGCTAGTGCACAGCGTGTACTAGTTTGTAAAGGATGAGAAAAGAAGTGAATTAATATTTACATTGAGGGAAAGTGTAAAACGAGTTATGGTAAAACACCCTCAGTATACTCAACCGGGACTCGAACCTTTATCTCCCCTTCATTGACAGTCCAGTCTATCGGGAGAGTGATGTCTTAGAGAAGGCGAATTTTAAAAATACTAAGTGGGGCCACATTTGAAAAACAAACAAACTGTACTATCCATTAGCTTAAGTAAATTAATTTCAGCTTTGAATCTTTTAATTACAAAAGAAAAGATCACGATCCTATAAAATGAAACGTATTTTTGACAAAAAAAATGGAAATATTTTATTTTTAACAATGATGCTAATAGTGGGCTTCAAATCCTATGCCAAAACACTATTGTAGCTATTGTTGACAATTGTGTGTCCTTAAGCCGAGATTTATCGTGTGCTTGGTTCTTTTTCATGTGAGTTTACATGAGTATGTGTTGATAAATGGTGCACAATTTCACTGCGTGAATTCAACACTTTTTGGATTTTGATCCATTTCAAAGAAAGAGTATTAATTTGATTCTCCAACCTCAGATGAAAGAATTTATTAAATTATTTCAAATCCTCAAAGGTTATACTTCCTCAAAGTTTTTAAATAGAATAGTAGGTTCACACATGTGGATGAACACAAGTGAACATGCTTTCTATGACGTCACTAACCACCTTAATCTAGTCTGGTTCACCATCTTAATTTGTGAAGAGAACGCAGTGTCTTAGAATCTCTTCTTTGTAAAACATTTTTAAGTGGACCAAAGGCTAATCTCTTTGTCTAGTGGTCAGTATTCCTGGCTTATAATCTAGAGGCCCTGGGTTTGATTCCCGGCGTTACCATTGGTATTTTTCCTAGAAGGGGAATTGTTCTTATAGTATAGTTAGTTTGGTTAGTTAGGCTTAAATTTGGTTTAAAGAGTATCCTGGAACTACATAATCATCATAATTTTTATATCCTCTCATCAGGCCGAAGTAACCGCATCTACAGGGTGCCTCAAGCCCAGATGACGGTCACATATCCGCCACTGTCAGTAGAAGACCAAGAATGTCTCTCAGATAAACCTTAGTGGCATACGATACAAAAAAAAACCTCAAAACAGCTTCCAAATAAAAAGAAACATCCAAACAGTTGTTTTCGTAAGTTTGTACTATAATAATGTAAGATCGGTTAAAAGAAAAACATAATTAAAATCAAGTTGCTTGCTATGAGAATAGCTCTGGTAGCTTTAGTTAACTATCCCTTATCACCACTCTAATGTAACTGTGTTGGTTTGACAGACGTGTTAGTTCACAATGATATGTCCTAGTGCAGGGGTCACCAAATGGCGGCATCTGGACAGCAGACACATTTTTTACGGACCTCGAAGGGATAGCAATCAACAGAAAAAGCTATGCTCTTCCTGTGGATGGTGGTAAACCCTAGACTCCCCCCCACCCGGAAGATATCCAACAATATGGTTGGAACAAGGGCACCCGTGGGTTTTACAAATGGAGGATGGATTGAAGCCCCGTGTCCTGGGGGTGTGACATCCCCCTCTCCCTCTTCGAGAGATAATTTCAGGAATTTAACTTCTTGGAAGGAAAATTGAGAGTATTTGTATATAATTTTGAGCTAACTATATGATTTTCAAGAGTCAATTTTCATATAAAATAAAATGTTGTTTTATCTGAACCCATTGAAAAGAAATATAAATTATTTTTCACGAGTTTACTAACCATAACAAAATGAAAAAGGAAGCTTGTTGAAGAAGTAATGGGAGGAAAGCTATTCTTTTGTCATTTTTATATTTTAACTCGAATAAAGACTATTCAAAGTTGTTAGTAGCAAATTGCAGCCAAATCACAAATTTTTATTTTTCAGTGAAAATTAACACAAACATATAAATATTGCAGAGTGATGGTCACCCATGGACCGGAAGTAATAAAGTTTTTCAGCAATTGAGTAATGACCCCAAATACGATGAAACAATATCCTACTACTGCATCATCCATCAAAGTCTGTTGTGCTAATAATTGAATCACAATATCCAGAGAATAATGCAACAAGTGATAAAAATTACGAACCTAATCCACGCCAAATAATCACATACACACCGTAAGTTCAAATCCTTTATTGACGAAACTAATGCTCAGTGTGACGGTTAACTAATTCACAACAATGTAAGGTGGCTGATCAAAGTCTGTGTACTGTGAAGATGTTTTGCAATATTGGCATTAATAAATTTATTTCTCTCCAGCAGTGATCAGTCGTCCGCAAATAACTATTTAGTCTTTCTAGATGTTGTTAGTTCTCGCCAGGGATGTTGCTTGTCCCTCCCCCCGTGCGCCGATAATCAATCATCGATAATCAATTAGCAATCATCAATAATCGATATGTCGAGGGCTGCAAGTGTAGGGGTGGGTGGTATGCGGAGTTCCATACCGAAAATGGACTATAGCTTTTTCATACTCAAATATTACCCAACGGTCTACAACGATGTTTACTCGACAAGGATGCCCACAAGGTTGTTACTAACCATAACAAAATGAAAAAGAAATCTGTTGAAGAAGGAATGGGAGGAAAGCTATTCTTTAGTCATTTTTATATTTTAACTCGGATAGTGACTATTCAAATCACAAATTTTTATTTTTCAGTGAAAATTAACACAAAAATGTAAATATTGCAAAGTAATGGTCATCCATGGACCGGAAGTAATAAAGGCTTTCACAATTGAGTACTGACCCCAAATACGAAGAAATGATATCCTACTCCTACATCATCCATCAAAGTCTGTTGGGCTGAAATTGAATCACAATATCCAGAGGATAATGCAACAAGTGATAAAAATTGCGAACCTCATCCGCGCCAAATAATCACATCAACACCGTAAGTTCAAATCATTTATTGATGAAACTAATGCTCAGTGTGACGGTTTACTAATTCACAACAATGTAAGGTGGCTGATCAAAGTCTGTGTACTGTGAAGATGTTTTGCATTATTGGCATAAATCAATTTATTTCTCTCCAGCAGTGATCAGTCGTCCGCAAAGAACTATTTAGGCTTTCTAGACGTAGAAGAAAATGTGGAGGCAATCGCGTTTTTTTCTGACATATTTAAACACATCAAATACTTGAACTTCAAACTGTAAGGCAAAGGAAAGCTTGTGTGTGAACTACTGTCAGAAGTTAGAAGGTTTTCTAGAAAACTCTACGTCCTGTTGATGATGTTGACAAAAAAGGTTTGCAATTTCCTAACTCAAAGTAAATGATGGTAGAAATGAGGGTATGACGTCAGCCAGTTCACCGATTTCATGAGAGAGCTCAGATTCAAATTTGAAGTAAAAAATTTACTGACTTTAAAACAAATAGAGAAATTTTCCAGATTTTAAACAACAGTATTTATTTTCGGCCTAGTGGTAAATGAATCAGTAAAGCGACCAATGTTAACAACTGTAATAAAGATGCGCTGCAGATGGAGAGGATTTAATTCCAGAAAGACTTAGTTTTAAAGGAAAATTACACTAAAGTCCGAAATACTCTCCAATGCAAATAATTCTGGATTAAAGAATTAAGTTCAGAACACGACTCACAGAGGTCCATTGTCCATCTCCCCGACTTAATGAGAATCAGTTGCACTAATTTCACAACAAATTTCAGGCAGATTATTCAAAATAAAAAATGTAATTTCTTAAATTGAATAAAATTTCACAAAATTTTATTATCCTTTGATTTGTAATCTACGTTTTTTCATGCTATTTGTAAATTGGAAAATTGAAATAAAGGGGTTTAATTTAGTAATTTCACGTTTTATTTATTAGGAATGCATTGTTTTGTTTTTGTTGGTAAAAACAGTAAAATAAATAAACCAAATAAAACTACGTTTTTAAATTAGTGTGGGCTACACGACCTTTGCTCGAGTCATTGTTAAAGTTTGACAAGTTTTTAAAACGAGCCTCCATCAAAAACAATTATGGCTCTCCTGTCCTAGTGAATGGACTACGTACCCTGTCCCATTTTGACTGTGCTCTCTCCTTCTCAAACTTGGCGTACTCTCTTTGGTCGTGTATCGTGGTGAGGACCTTCCAGACGATGATGAAGAGGAGCCCGATCAGGACAGTGGCACCGATCAGTCCGAACACCACCGCTAAGGGACAGACACATCAACTAAACTATGGATTAAATAGCCAAACTATTATATCTGTTAGTTGCGGTTGAAGCCGCGTCTAATTATCATGTTCTCTCAATTGAAAAATGACACTTGGCCACAAGAATCGAACCTGGGAACGTTGGGTTAATGCGTCAATGCTCTCTCTAACCACTGAGCTATACAGGAGTCATCCTGTTCTCAGAGCGCTTCCAGATATTTAATTTGTTAGAGCATTAGTGTACTAAGCAAAAGGTCTTGGGTTCAATCCCCGTGTCCAAGTATAATTTTTAAATTTAGATAGTATCAATTATAAAACTCAAATGTGATCTGGGCCAGAGTAGGATTGGTACTTTGAACCAGTGCGCATGGGCCCTACTTACATATTTAGAAAAATGCGTGTATTTTATATTTTGGAAAGTGTTTTGGTAACTATTTCTCCAAAATGTTTACATTGCTTATATCTCTCTATTATATAAAGCTGAAATCAGATATGTCCGAAAAAGAAAGCTCACTTCCAGATGAGCTTTAAAACTGAAATTTGGCCGGAAGGCAACTAGAAAAAAAATCTAGAAATGATATATTTTAAAATGGGGCTCCGGAAATTGGGAAAGAGGCTTTAATTAAAAAGAAAAAACTTTTAGATGAGGTGGAAAATTAAAATTTGTTGAGAAAGTAAAGGAAATACTTCAAATAATCATAAAAGTCTGAAAGTACTAAATTTTTAGATGTGAATATGGGAAATAGGAGGGGTGGGTGGGGGATATAAACATAAAGATAGCTATTAAGTGTGGTAGAAAATCTAAATTCGGTAGGCAAGTAGAAGGACAACTCCAGATAACCGAATAAGTTTTAGAATTTGAATGTATATCAATGTTATTAATTTTAATATTTAATTATGTACACCTCATATGAATGTCAAGTTATACTAAATTTCAGCCCTATACATTACATTACATTACTTTACCCTAACAATGCAACGCAAAAAACATAAAATAGAAAGTTCGATCTCTTATATCTCGTACAATGTAATGATTTGAAATCATTGACACACTATGTGTAGCTTATAATTAATTATACGCTTGTTGAAATGATGTAATAAACATTTTAATGTAAAATGACCTTAGTGTGTGAGTGGAACTTACCCCAAACGTTGGCACCGCACTCTTTTTTCCTTTGACCCCAGACAGTCAACACCTTCTCCACGTATCTGTACCGGAACTGGAAGCTGCAGTCGTCGTCATCTTTCCCTCTGCACAGAGTGTCTTCCTCACTGTCGTACCCGTCATCTGGTACGCGAATTCATCACAACAACAAAATAAACACTTTGATTCTTTAACCATATACACTTCTTTGTTATAAAAAAAATTCGTCTTTTTTTAAAAATTGTTAAAAAAGCAAATACTTGAAAGTATTTTTCTTAAAGTAAACCTCTATACACTTTTTGAGTTTAAGTTTTTTATGTGTGGAAACCGATTTTGTTTGGCCTTTGTGTTACTCGTTCCTTATACATGTTCCTATCTGAATGTCCAATCATTCTTTACCAACTTCATTCGTGAACTAGAGCTTGTAGTTAATTCTTTCACTAATTTAAGACTGACCTATAGCTTCTAGTTTATTCATCCACTAGTTCACGACTGACCTGTAGTTTCTAGTTCAGTCATTCGCGAACTTTCTTTTGTAGTTGAATAATTCCCTTTTATCGTGACCTATAGCTTGTAGTAGAGTCGTTAGTCAACTAAATCCTTAGGTTTAGTCTTTGACGAACTACATTATATATTTGAGTCGTTCGCGAATTAACAAATGTAGTTCAGTCTCTCACTAGTTCGAGACATACAACCATGCCATTGATATTATTATAAGGGTGTACTATAAATCTGGAATCATAGGGAATTATTTCATTTTCAATGTCTTCTCTAACCAAGAAGATGAATACGGCTCTGACTAAAGAAGAACGCAACAAGGTAATTCTGCTGGTTGGTGGCTGAAGTTAACAATAAGTGGTTGAGGCGTTCAACCATTTGCATCCAGACAGGCAACCAAACACCCAAGGCTGTGTGAGCAAACCTGTGAAAACGTTCCAAGAAGCGTGGATGACAAACCTCGAGGCAGTCGGCCAAGAAGTGCTACTGATGAAGAGACCAGCGCTGCAGTTTTAGCGTAGTATGTTAAGAGCCCTAAGGAACCAATTCGCCCCTTGGCCATGCAAACAAGCGTGTCTAAGTGTAGCATTAATCTAATCCTTAAGTTGAATAAGTGGCATCCCTGCAAACTGCAACTACTGCAGAAGTTAACTGAGGACGACCTTGACCAGCGCATGGAATTCTGTCAACGGTAACTGCATATGTGTGAGGCAGATGAGACATTCCTATCTCAGGTATTGTTTTCCGATGAGCCAAACCTTTATGTCTCAGACAAAGATGAAGCACTTCCCAGGCTTTTGAACCCAGAAGAAGAGTACCCAGTCCGGTTACAAGAGGACAGCGCACCGGCTCATCATGCCACTGTTGTGTGAGAATACCTTTCCAGTTTCCAGGGCACTGGATAGGTCGCCAAGGAAGTGTATGATTCCAGACTTTTGGTACACCTTTATAATTATAGATATAGGGACATTGGTGTTGATTGCTTGGAGTTGTGGAGAGGGTTTAGATAGCCATACTGAACAAGGAAAGTGTCAAACAATGAACTCTCTTTAGGGCCACACACCTATGCTATAGTAGTCTAGCTAATGGGGATCATCGTTTTATTTTTATAACTTAGTTCCTGTGACATAGCTCGGTCAAAGAATCATGATTGCTTAATCTAGAATCACCACGTAGCTCACTTTAAGCTAGGTTTTATAGAGGAGGTGAACTAGTTCATCTAGTTCGGTTGAAAAAATATCATTAATCTCTTCGTTCAGGAACCAAACATCTCTAACCCTACAGGTCAAGGAGAAGATCGTTCTATCCCAGGAGGTGACTTAAATAACGTACTGTTTAGTTCTCATCCTTGTTATCAGATAGCACAATTCCTAGTGGGTGTGGTCTTATAAACAATAATAATAAATACATGTCTGAGCTACATCAATCTGTGGCTCAGTTTGCGGAAAGATCACCCAGTACTAATGTACTAATGAGACACCCGAATATACTAATTATAAATCCTTTACATGGAGGGTATTGAGGCAGGAGCACTGACCGCTCTACCATAAGGCTGGTTGTCTTCTAGATTAATTTTATGAGTCATATGTTGAACTAAGTATTTGTTAAGAAAATATACGTTGATTATATTAATCTTTCTTAAAACAATTTTTATTCGTGGTAAATTTGGAAAAGTTGAAACATAGATTTTTTTTTTTTTTGCAGTCATCCCACTTGAAAATCTATTACATTCACTTTGAAAAGTGACATCAATCTACATAACTTGTTAACGAGACAATATATGTATCAAAAGCGGGATGTATGTAATTGTATTTTTGATTAAATATAGTCTTGTTTTATTTTCAAAAATATAAGAAAACATACATTTACATGAAAAACAATTTAATCACAAATACCGACAGCTAAATTCATAAAATGTACAAATATGTTTAATAAATAATGGAGGAGTATCTATGGCGAGAATATTATATTATATTTGTAATTGCCCTAAAAGTTCCAAATGATGGTTAATACCTGTGATGTCGTCCACAGGCTTGACAGAGAAGCTACAGTTGATGCATTTGGACAGGTCGTCAATCTTATGAACCTGGCACTCCACGCAGTCCTTCAACTCGGTACACCTCTTCCCCTCGCAGGTCTAATGGGGCGAGTAACACATTCACTTCATTTCAAACATTCAAATAGGACCTCTAATCTTTCCTAAAGCTAACGTATCTAAACTTTTTAAGGGGTGAAAAGGTTTACAGAGGATAATAAAAATTATCTGTCATAGCAGGGCTTTTAAAGACTATTTCTGCTACTTTTTATAGCACCAGTCGTGCTATATGCATACGTACGTTAATGTGTTAGTGATGAAGATGGTTTAATTTTGAGAAAGTGTACCCGCATTTTCGTGGGGAGAGAGAGTGGTAAACCATTTGGTAAAGTAACTCTTTCAGTATACCCGATCGGGATTTGAACTCCGATCTCCCTGTCATCAGCAGTCTAGTCCGTTGGTAGAGTGACGCCTGAGGTTAAGACCATTTGACCACCGAAGCGACTCTTCTGATACTGACACACATCTCATGAGTAAGTTTGACCAGCTATAGTCTGATATCTTAGCTCAATTGGAAGCACGTCTGTCTATTTGGACAAGATTCCCAGGTTCGTTTCTCGGCATATTTTAAATTGTCACTAGTGAAATGAGGTATTCCCCTTCTAAGTGACGACTTAATGACCATTTGAATTATTCTACCTCTAGTATAAAAATACCCAGGTGTAGATATATCCCAGTGTCGGTGTTTTCATGGAGTCTTGTCTAGGGGATGAATATAGAACTATTTTATTCATAAAGTTGTATATTTATATAACGAAGCAGGCAGCACCAACCAGCCGAAGGGCCGGATTAATAAAAATAATATCAAAACAAATTTCTGGCTGTTGACTTTCGAAGAAGATATTTATATTATCAAACAAATCTAATTTTAACATTATTTATTTTGAATGTGTTTTAAATAAATTGCAATCATTTTTTAATATCTTAGTTATAAAATTATGGAGGCAAACATATGTTTACAATGACTTTACTAAACAGTTTTTAGAATGGAGACCTTATTTTATGCCATAAAATGAAACTAAAGTTCTATGAGACATTATAAAAACCTCTTAAGAAAGGTCAGCATTTTAATACAACCTTATATACCCGAGTTCAGTCGGTAGTGAGACTGCAGATTTAAGTTAGGGTCCCGAGCTCAATTCCCAGCATGGCCGAAAAATGCATCATTAGTGAAATGCAAATTTCCCCTTTCACAGTGATGAATTAACGGCTTGTGGCCGGATTTTTTTTAATATATAAATCTAAGTTGATATATAAATCGTTTGCTGATATAATGTCCTTTCAGAAAGTGCACATTAAATATCTAAAATAAAAATAAATGTTAAGACACAATCGTACATAATTTTATATATTTATATATATATATATATATAGCTTCAAAGAAAATACTCAAAAATTATTTCTCTGTATAACTACCCTTAACTAAGTTTTTCTCGTGAAAATAAACAAATGATCTTGTTAGTACCAAAAATCATTATTTATATATATATATTTTAAACCAAATTGTTCAAATATTTTTAACAAATGTCAAATTTCCAAAAATAGATTATTTGTATACCACCCTAAACATATTTTTAATTAAAAAAAATTAAAACGTAATCTTATTTATCATGAAAAACTATTTCCAGATACCCATTTTGAACTCGATCTTAAATTTCAATTTCATATTTTCTATAGTTTGTCGTAAGAAACTACCTTTAAATTAGTTTTTTTTAGAAAAATAAAGCTACATTGCTATTTATCACGTAAAATAGTGCTCCGATACGAATTTTGAACAAAATCGTTTGAGCTATTTTCAAAAAATTCTAATTTCACAAAAATCAATTATTAGTAGATTAAATAAATTTTGTTTTAAAAAACAAATATATCTAGTTATTAATCACTTAGAAAACTTAATTCATATCAATTTTGAACCAAATTGCTAAAGCCAATTTTTAATATTAACATTTAATAAAAGTAATTGGTAAACTAGCTTTTAAATAATTTTTACACAAAAGATAAGTATACAGTGTTATTTGAAAGGTCAAACGTTCCCTAGATATAAATTTTAAACAAAATCTATAGTCAGCTTGAAAAAATTGGCAATTCAAATATATCCCTCATTTGTAAACTAACCTTTATTTTAGGGCTAGGGTTAAAATCAAAATATTAACCGGAGTATAATCCTATTCAATCTTGATATCAAGTTTGAACAAAATCCATTAAACGTTTTGGATCCGTGGCCAGTAAAAGACAGACAGGCATAGGGACATACCGAATTGTAAAATACACTTTTTAAGGTTAGGACACACATAAAACGTAACGATTCAACATAATCTCGATATCGAACATTTACACGATTACAATATTTTCTATTAATATATGAGAAAGTAAAAATCTAATGTTTCAAAAATCATCCATTAGTGAACTACCGTTAAATTAATTTATATGAAAATATATTCTTAAAAACTTGCCAACTAGATTATCCATTTTGTAACCAATCATTGAAGACATTTTAAAAATAATTCAAATTTTTGAAAAATTAGCAATTTGTAAACTTCCCTTAAAGGCGTGTTTACCCCCTCACAAAAAAAAACGTGATACAATGCAATTTGTCATTTTAAACACTTTCCAGATACCCATTTGGAACAAAATTATGTAAGCTATTTCCAAAATATTTTAAATTTTTGAAAACTCAGTAACCAATAAACTATATATAAACGAGTGTTTACACCCAAAACAAGTTTACAGTGTTACTTATCATGTCACACACAAATAAAATACCCATTTGGAATAAAATCATCGAAGACATTTTAAATTATTTTCAAATTTTTGAAACATCAGTCATCGACTTTTATGTTTATTTGGGGTGACTGGTGACGTATAACGAATTTACCTACTTCGGTGGTCTATCGCGCTATTCTCGCAGTAGACTAGACTACTGATGCTGAGGAGACCAAGGTTTGAATTTATGTTGGGTGTACTGAGGGTGAGTTTTCCAAAGTGGTTTTCTATTCTCCCTCCATACAAATGCGGCCATACTTCCTATAAATATAACCCCCTAATCCCTGGAACCATAAGCGTATAACCCTAACGGGTCTTAATACACGGTGCTAAAAAAAAAAAGAATAATAGTAACGAATTCAGGACCTCTATTTCACAGAGAAGTAGTTAAATATTTAGTTTTGTAAATGTTGAGTCCCTCACCTTCCTACAACCATTTTTTCAACTTCCACTTAGAAATTTTAAATTGTAATACTTATTTGGTCACTAGGACTTGTCCTTTTACCTTCTTATTAAATTTAAATTTTATGCCACATGTAAAAGGTTTTTTTCTATTTATACTCCCATCCCCCAATTCTCGGGGTCTCATTTAATTATCTCAGACTTTCAATGTTCTCCCAAACTGATAAGTAGATATTTATATTAGTTTTGAGAGTTATGAACCCCCACCTCCTAAACCCTTTCATGCAATTAATTATTGAAATTTCATAATTTAAAATTTATTTGGTCATCTGGAGTGGTTCGATTTCCAACCCCATCTAAAGAGGGTTTTTTTCCTTCTGACTATAGTCATCATTATAGTGATCGGTTTATAGATTCCCATTTTGAAATGTCCCATTTTTAGATCTTTTTGGTTATATGGGGCAATCCATGTAGGTTTATGCCAGATTTCAACTTTCCAACTCATTAACTCATCATCCTTTCCTGGATACATACCCCCAGACACTTCCTACTGTTCCCTGTCACAACTATAAATACATGCGTGGATTGTCGTGGGAACTGACCGCACAGTCGTCGCAATACCTCCCCCGGTAGATGTGCCCTTCAGGGGTGGTGGCGGTGCAGTTGCAGGCACCGCACTCGCACGTACCCCGCCCGTTGCACACGGGTAGCCCCCCTGGAGGGGTACACCCAATGTTGGTATCCTTGCAGTTGCAGGAAGGTCCTGTCCAGCCGGGCTGACACACGCACCGCCCGCAGTTGCAGTGGCCGTGTTCGGGTCCTGAGCACACCAGGTCGTTACTGCGTTTGCACGAGAAGTTGTCGCACTCGCACAGGGTCCCGAATATCAGCTGGAAACACATCTCTCACGGTTATAGCAGGGGCGGGGTGGGGGGGGGGAGAAGATGCGAGAAAGGGTGGGATGGAAGGGAATGCGAGAGTAGGTTTAATTATCTATGCATGGTAAATCCAACCGTTTTTAAATATCTCTCATAAGTATATTTGTAGCATCCAAAAGGGGCAGATGCCACAAATACATAAAAAAAAATTATAAGATGGGGGGAGTTTAACCCAGAGCGAGTGCCGAGAAGATCTAGGTTGTAAATGCAACCTAGACATTACAGTCCCACAACTCACGACCCTCGAACCAGTTGTGGATATCAAATAAGTGAACCACTATCTAATCAGACAGCACGAGACTGCAGCCTTCCTAAAGTTCATATAAAATTATAATGTTTGATGTGCATACCTCGGGAATAATGGGACATATATTAGCAAGATAAACAAACAGATCACGGAAAATTGATTTTTATTAACAACGCTCTATTGATGCGTAAAAGTTTAAACAATAGTATACCATTTAAATTGGTTAAAGGGAACCAATTGAAATATTCCATTTAAAGTTTAACATAGCATTTTATATCAGCTTATTGCGTACGCGAGACAAAATCAAAGACTTAACAAATAAAGTCATATGGTACTATTTAAAATAGATTGAACATTAAGGTAAACAAAAATCTCTATCTTAAAGAGACGGCCTTCCAGTAATGACAGATATATAACTATTAAATAATTTATCATTAAATATTTAATTCCTACATTACAATCAAAGATTTACTAACAAATAAAAGGAGTTTTGTAAACGATAATAAACTATTACAACTTAACCAATTAAAATTACTCTTTTAAGATTTAACCTGTTACCAACATATATCAAATATATAATCGTCAGCCAAGAGAAATGGCGCCAAAAGTCGTTACATATACAAATTTATCCTTCGACAAAAACCATAATAAACTCTCGTCAAGACCCAAAAACGGGTATTCGTGAAAGTTATTAGAATAATTCTCAAAATTATCATGATCAAAAACTTATCAAACCTATCGTAATATCAATTATATTTTTGATTAGGCGCAAAGACCTCTTAATACCAAAGAGTAAAAGAATGCTCCTAACCATACTCTGTTACGTTATTAAATTTAAAAGTGTGGCCAAAAAGAGAATTTAGAAAAATAATTATTAAATATAAAGTTCCATAAGGCGAAACAGAATTTTGATCTTACATTTCTATAGACGGAGAAAGCCGGAGCTTTGTGTTATTCCTACTAAGACATAGGCCCAATTGTGACGATATCGGTACAGAAAGCATAATATATACCCAACTCAGCGGAGGAAGACAGGAGAAGGGAGGAGGGTAAGTTCTGGACTACAATGGAAGAATGTGGCAGCGTCGCGATCATTCTAGTACGAAGACTCGCCATTGCGCATGCCCGGCCAAGCCAGCAGCCGCTTTGATTGCCACGCCTCAGGCTCTCTTAGTGTTCTGTTAGGCCGGGACAGTGAATGTTCGTCTCGAGGACTTGAGCCGTTGTTCCATGCGAGTCTTGTCAGGAGGTGAATGAATGTGGTAAGTTTCTTCTATAATGTTGTTGTTTACGTCTGTCTTGTAAGCCCAATGCTACATATTAATATTTAATAAGAAAATTTTTAGATTACGAGGAAAAGTTTTCAAATTTTAGGTAATCCTTGACAGATATTCAACAGCTGTTAAGGCTTCCATCCCAAGGGAATTAAAATCCAAATTTCTTCTGGAACAATATTTGATTTTATTTGCCGAAAAAAAAAATCCTAGAAATCTAAAAATAATACTGCCATAACTAGCAATACACTTTAACGACGTTATCTACTTGGGAATTTCTAAAATATATGCAAATCGGGTTGCATCTTAACTCGACACATTTAAGGTGGGAGTGTAGGGAGCTAGAGAAAAGGTCAAAGTGTTTGCAAGTTTTGTGACAAAACTTCTTTTTGTCAAAATAAATCGAATATTTCTCCAGTAGAAACATACAATTTAATTTTCTTCACATGGTGATATCAACACTGTTTGAATATCTGTCGTGAGTATAGCAGCAGTAGATGAGAAACTTTTTAAATGAAGCGAGAAAGTTGTCATTAAATTCCAGGACACCCTTGACAGATATTCAACAACTGTTGATATCACCATGTGAAGAAAATTAAACCCTACGTTTTTACTAGAGCAATATTTGATTATTTAAAAAAAAAGTTTTTCTATAAAATCTGCAAAATACTTACCTTTTCTCGCGTCCCTTACAATCCTAAAAAGCACTCCAAGCACTATCACTCTTAGACGTCAATGTACCAAATATAAAAGAGAAGAAAATGAGTAGTTAATCCTTCAAAGCCTCTAGTTCACCTGCTGATAAAGCTTCCCCTCTTCCTCTGACAAGTTTAAGCACTCATTTTACTGTTTGCACCTCGACAACATTGACGTGCTTTTTAAACTTACATTTTTTTGTTTCCTATTTTGGATATAGATACGATTCCACGGACTTTTTCGATCTAAATATTGGCAGGAAAATTCCTAGGGACCATTTTCATGAATATACCAATCATCCTGAGTTTTAGACGATTGGTGACAAATATGTTCACAAAAAGCTACTTAAAGTTCAAAATTTTACTTTTGTATCAATGTCAGACTATTTTTATAATTATTTAGAAATTTATTGTTTTGGTTTCAATGTGTTTTTATCTTTAAAACTCGCTAAATAAACCGTAAATACACATAGGAAATCTTATTTTCATTTGACTACCATTAACAATAATATTATTAATTTATTGACAAACATTGTACAGTACAGCTCAAAAGTGACAGCTGTAGAATATGAAATTAGTTCTAGTAACCATTGTAACTGTCAGATATAGTCCAATTTTCGTAAGAAGTGCCTTTTCTGAGGGTTATAAAAGTCTCCAAAACTGAGATGATAGTTTTTGTTAAGGTTGGATCAGAAAATGACTGTGATCTTAGCATAAATGTAAAATTGTTAGAACAAGTGATTGATTTGGTGTATCTGGGCAGAATATTCTGTAAAAATGGAAGGATAGATGGTGAAATCGACCGGCAGGTGAATGACTCTCGGAGAGTAGTTGGATGTATGTGTATTAGTGTAAAGAATAAAGTAGTATCGAAAAAGGCAAAGATGGCAGTATATAAAAGTGTGTTAACACCAACTTTGATTTTTGGATGTGAAGTTTGGGTTTGTCGGGAGAAACACAAGTGTCGGGTGGATGCAGTTGTGATGAGATATATAATAAATATATGTGGAAAAACTCGTATGGACAGAATCAGTAATGAATGGGTGTTGAAGGAGTTTCGTTTGAAGGGGAATCTAACAGGTCAATGTGAAAGAAGTGTTTTACGTTGGTTTGGGCATGTTGAGAGGATGATTGTGGATCGAGTGACGAGGCAAATATATGAAGGTGTAATGTGTGGGTGAAAATAGTAGGCCATGTAAGACGAAGGTAAATGTTGTAGACGAATGCGTGAAAAAGAGAAACATGAACAGTTATAAGAATAAAATAGTATGTATGACTCGGAGTATGGATGTTGTTGAAACGAAGGGGGGTTGCAAGGATAGGGCTGTGCGGAGAAAGTTAGTGAGGATGGATTGAATAGAGATTTGTTGTTTTTTGAGCTACTTACACAGTTTCTTGCTTATCCCGTAAAGAAACGGCGTGATTATGTATGTATGTATGTATGTATGTATTGTATGTATGTATGTATGTATGTATGTATGTATGTATGTACGTGTGTATGTAACAATCTATTTCAAGATACCCACTTCGTTGGCTACATGGTTTAAGCTGCTACTATCGCAATAGACTATAATACCGGAGACTGGGAGTGAACTGAGTGTACTCGGTCAAGTGTACTGTTGGTGTTTTTCTTAAATGTTTTCCCAACCTACCTCCACGCAAATGCGGTTAAAATTGCTCTAAATTTAACCTTCGCAGTCCCTAACACATTAGTGTAACATAGGCAACATAGGCGTATAATACGAATGGATATTAAAACGCAGTGCTAAAGAAAATATGTATTTCAAGGTATTTATGCATTAAGTCAAATGATCCGCAGCTGTTATTTTTGATAGATACCATCAATGACATAATATAGCAATATTAAACATATATACAATACATTTTGTTTGCTAAAAACAAATTCTAAAAGACCATTGTTTTTAAGGTGGTGACTTACCTCTTTGGGGTCAGGCCTGATGTTGCAGTTGCAGGTGTTACAGTTGCAGGTGCCGAGCCCCGAGCACTCCTTTCCGTCCTTGTCGAGACATCCCGTGGTGGAGTTGCCACCTTCAAACTCCCCTTCGCACTCGCAAGTCCTTCCCATGAAGGGGGCGTGGCATTGACACATGCCGCACTGCAGGTCTCCGCGGTGCCTGCACTCACTCGCGTTGGACATCTGTGCAACCAGTGTTTACAATGTTATACCTACAGGAGGGACACACACGGCTGTATGCTAGACCAGTGTTTACAATGTTATACCTACTGGAGACACACACACGGCTGTATGCTAGACCAGTGTTTACAATGTTATACCTACTGGAGGGACACACACACGGCTGTATGCTAGACCAGTGTTTACAATGTTATACCTACTGGAGGGACACACACACGGCTGTATGCTAGACCAGTTTTTACAATGTTATACCTACTGGAGACACAGACACGGCTGTATGCTAGACCAGTGTTTACAATATTATACCTACTGGAGACACAGACACGGCTGTATGCTAGACCAGTGTTTACAATATTATACCTACTGGAGACACAGACACGGCTGTATGCTAGACCAGTGTTTACAATATTATACCTACTGGAGACACAGACACGGCTGTATGCTAGACCAGTGTTTACAATATTATACCTACTGGAGACACAGACACGGCTGTATGCTAGACCAGTGTTTACAATATTATACCTACTGGAGACACAGACACGGCTGTATGCTAGACCAGTGTTTACAATATTATACCTACTGGAGACACAGACACGGCTGTATGCTAGACCAGTGTTTACAATATTATACCTACTGGAGACACAGACACGGCTGTATGCTAGACCAGTGTTTACAATATTATACCTACTGGAGACACAGACACGGCTGTATGCTAGACCAGTGTTTACAATATTATACCTACTGGAGACACAGACACGGCTGTATGCTAGACCAGTGTTTACAATATTATACCTACTGGAGACACAGACACGGCTGTATGCTAGACCAGTGTTTACAATATTATACCTACTGGAGACACAGACACGGCTGTATGCTAGACCAGTGTTTACAATATTATACCTACTGGAGACACAGACACGGCTGTATGCTAGACCAGTGTTTACAATATTATACCTACTGGAGACACAGACACGGCTGTATGCTAGACCAGTGTTTACAATATTATACCTACTGGAGACACAGACACGGCTGTATGCTAGACCAGTGTTTACAATATTATACCTACTGGAGACACAGACACGGCTGTATGCTAGACCAGTGTTTACAATATTATACCTACTGGAGACACAGACACGGCTGTATGCTAGACCAGTGTTTACAATATTATACCTACTGGAGACACAGACACGGCTGTATGCTAGACCAGTGTTTACAATATTATACCTACTGGAGACACAGACACGGCTGTATGCTAGACCAGTGTTTACAATATTATACCTACTGGAGACACAGACACGGCTGTATGCTAGACCAGTGTTTACAATATTATACCAACTGGAGACACAGACACGGCTGTATGCTATACCAGTGTTTACAATGTTATACCTACTGGACACACACACACACACACACCCTCTCTGAGCCTCCTGGAGGAAAATTAAAGGGAAACTCTGGGTGGCAGATGTGAACTAGCTAATTATTAAAATAAAACATATATTTTATTAGTTTATTAATGGTATGTATAAATATATATTTATATTGCTAAGGGTTTTTTCTTGTAAAAGTATGTGTGAGTGCATATGTATTTTTGGGAGATTAATAAGCTTTTCCTTCTTTTTTTTTAAATTAACCTTTGGAAAATTCTACAACCCAAACACTTTATACAGCCAACTGCAGAAGTATTTAAAGTAATTGTTTATCAAGTGTTGTTTGTAAGCTATACTAAGTTGATGGGATTACTAAATATATCATCGGCCCCGCGGTTTGAATTGATAATTGATATCATATTTGGCTCTTGGGATGACAAATTTTGGGCCACCCTGTTCTAGACATAAATATGAAATGAAAATAAAGTTAAATATGATATACTGTATGGCAGATATAGCTAAATAAAAAATGTCCCACCGTTGGTGGAATCTTATACATATAGGCTACGGGACGGGGATGGGAATATACTCAAATGAACCGTATGTAGGCCTAAGAATAGTAGTCAGCCCAAAGGTTGGGTGGATTTTAATCAGTTCCACCGTCAATTGTAAAGCCTAAGCAGCGCTCAAGAAGCGTACTGCAGAAATTAGGATTGAGGAAGTTCTCCCGTTGCTTTTCTCACTGAGCCAGAAGGTTCTAAGTGCCTAATCGACAATGACAACTGGGGTTGGAAACCGCGGCCAACCACTCACCGGGTGGCGTGGTGTCACAAAGGCCAACAACACTTCGAACAAAGACGAAGACACCAATCTGGCAAGCGTAACGCTAAGAAAGAACAAATACGTCTTAGGAGAGCCAACCCTCAACAGCCAGCAGTTGACGCAGACAAAGTATACCAACATTATGGAACTCCAGGTTTGGCCTTCACAGTCACCTAAGACCCCACACTTTCAACAGATAATATCAGTGGAAGATAATCATACCCGTTAGCCCATCATCATCAGTATTTCACATCAGTCTGCCTAGCCACCAACTGACCCTACAAGCGACACCTTCACTCCATTCATCACAGGGATTGGCTGTATATTAAATGTTATTACTAATATTGTTCATACCTCTGCCATTTTCCTATTTGTCAAAACCATAAGTGAGACTGAGACAGATCAATGAAAGTAACCATTACTCTAGCCCATACCACAAGACCTAGTACTTTATAAACACTATATCTGATCAAACTGCAGCATTTATTACGGGAGTTACAGTTCTGAAACTTCAAAAACACTAAAACAAGCCTTCATTAGTGTCATCTTCTACAGAAAATAGGACGCTGCCTACTGTCACGGAGATAGACTTAGATTGCGGCATTAAGAGCGTTCATCATAGCAGGTCTCTAGCTCAGCTCCCGGATAGCGCGAGGTTTGGGAGTAAAAGGAAAAAGAAAAAAGAAAAATATGCCAGAAATGTGTGTAGTGCATTCCTGAATTTGAATGGTTATTCGAAATGGTCACCGGTGACTATAGGGGACAAAGCGACAAAGTCTATTTTCATAATTACACTGTGTCCCTATTATGACAGAATGAAGGTTTGTGCACAGTGCTTATCTGTGAAGCCATTCTAAAATGCTCAAAAACGGTATTTTCAATTCAGTTGTTATCCAAATATTATATAATATTTAAACAATATTCAGTAACGGGAAATTTTGCTAAGTCTTTATCTCCATTAATGTTTAATAAAAAACGATCCACTTGTGATAGTGTTCGTGTAAATTTGTTATTTCTAGCTGACTGTGTCACAGAGTTGATTAACTCTTAAGGTATAGCTCTGAAGCTTCAAAAATACTGGAACCGTTTAAATTATCTTAAATTTTTCTGATTTTATCATTAAAATGACAGTTTTTTTAAAGAAATTCTGTAAATATAATTATAAATTACTAGACCCCCCGTTCCGCCCCCCCCCTCCCCGCATTATTATTTTCAACATACATATTGAAGAATCATCATAGACTCTACCATAAAATATGAGTGACTATCGACATTTTTATGAGTAATAAATTACATTTTCAAAATAAAATATATCCTTTGTTACTCGCTGATAATGTAGCTTTATATTGGTGAAAGAATTTTTAAAATCGGTCCAGTAGTTTTTGAGTGTATCCATTACAAACAAAAAATCAATCTTTCCTCTCTATAATATTAGTGTAGATTACCAATTATTGTTCATTCACGGGAGGAGTTTACCTGGGAAAGGTCTTTTTTCTTACCAATATCCTACTATATAATAGATTTCTGGTAGGGAAAAAAGTCCTTTCCCAGGTAAACTCCTCCCGTGAATGAACTTTACCTAAATTTCAGAACTGCGAAATTTCGCGTAAAACGTCTTTGAAATTGAAATAATTTTAACTTTAAGTTATAAAACCCTTTTTTTTAGTATATTCCACCAGGATTTGTCTGCTAGACAGTGGCGGATATGTAACCGTCTCATGAGGTTGGGGCACCTGTATATTCAGTTACTTCGGCCCGGTGAGATGATTTCATGATAATGATGATAATTATATGACAATAGACGTTTTAAACATAGCTTATGCCTTATAATCCAGCACGTGACAACCATAGGAACAATTACCCTTCCGTATTAATACCTTTTGTAACGCCAAGAATCGAACCCGGGACTTCTATATTAGTAGTTAGGAAGGTGATTCCTAGACCAAGAGGTCAGCCATAACACCTATTCTGTGAGTTCTGTAATGCTCTAGGAACAGAATGGTACCCTTCCGCGCCATTTTATTAAATATTTCAGCTTTCCGGTGAGCTAAGCGCATGGGAGCCACACATCCGACAGAATGGGTAATGTTTTGTTTTCAGCCAGAAGAAAATTGCAAACATCACAAACAACTAAATCTACGCCATTTTTAAATTTAAAAAACATTGACTGTGGCATTCCTGATAAACAAATATTATTGTCGTGACGACCATCTCCCGTATGGATAGCGGTACATTTGATACAGCAACCAGGACGACAGATTTAAACCAGAGTTCAAATCTTACACGGCAGGGCTGACAGCTACTGAATAGTGTTTACAGATCAATTTTCATAAAAATAGCCTTTTATTAAATGGCTGGGGTCTTTTTTGCGGGCACCATCTATAACTAATTATATTAGTGTTATCTTATAAATATTTATAATATCTATTAAACGTGTCAGCTCCAGGTAGCATGAGCTGATGTATGAGTACATTAAAGTAGATCTGGTAGCGTTTCTAACTGCAATATAAGGCTCTTCCTAAGAAAGTTGGACTGTACCTTGAATTTGACCTAGCATTGTGTATTTTGGATACAACCATATTCATTGATGGTGCTCTCTCTCTCTCACCGAATATCCCATTCGAGTCTAGGCGCCATGACATAAGGTGTACAGCATGAGAGGTTTCCAGAAAACCATCAATCCGGTATATTTATTTTGTATTCTCATGGGACTCACAATATGTTTTGTCTCCTCGCATTCGCAGCCACATACTACTTCAAGATATATTTCAAGGGACTCGTTCACAGCTTGAGGTTGGATATGCAGGACACGTGACCAGGTTATGTCATTCCCATTAGGACAACTGGTGACCTGAAACAACATCCACAGCTTGAGGTTAGGTGTGTACCTTTCATTTAATGTTCATCTGACTACATTAATTGGATATTTATACCATACAGTGAGTTTAAACGCCAACATTTCGTATTTTAGCATTAAATACGAGGATAAAGCCTGACCAGCTTCACTCTAAAGTAAGTGTTGCCTTAATTGATATTTTTAGTAACACTGTACAACCTTTATACCCATTTTGGTGGCCGCATGTTCCAAGGCGTCACTATAAAAATAGTCTATACTACTGATGATGGGGAGTTGATGATTCGATCAAGGTTGGGAATTGTTATATTTCAACATTCACGTGTTAATATCAATGCATTATTGATCAACAGCTAAGTTAAGAACCTAATATGTTACTTTATATGCCTTGTTGCTTAATTGTTATGTTACGAAACAAATATATTACTATCTACACTTTATTGCCCATTTGTTTGTATTTCAAAGAGTGTTTGTTACTTTTTATGCCCATTACTTAAATGCTATGTTACAAACTGAATGTATTAATTACTATATACGTATGCTTACTGTCAAGTTGTTAGTGCTACGAAGTATGTTTGTTAATTTATACGCCTTATAAATTAAATGCTATGTTACAAAACCAAAGTATGACTTTCCATGCGTTACCAGATTATGTGTCACAAAGAGTATTTGTTAATGTATACATGACTTAACGCTTAATGTTATATTACATAACTAGTACATTACTTTCTATTCATTACTATACCCCCTGAATGTTAATTTCTAGGCCTTTCTGTCCAACTGTTATATCACAAAGCATGTGTGCTACTTTTTAGGACTTTCTTCCTGACTGTCGTGTTACTAAGTGTGTGTGTGTGTGTGTGTGTGTGTGTGTGTGTGTGTGTGTGTTTTTTTCTAGGCCTCCCTGCCAAGCTGTTGTCTTAGAAAGTGTGTGTGTGCTAGTTTCTAGGCCTCCCTGCCAAGCTGTTGTGTTACAAAGTGTGTGTGTGTGTGTGTGTGTGTGTGTGTGTGTGTGGGTGGGTGTGTGGGTGTGTGTGTGGGTGTGTGTGTGGGTGTGTGTGTGTGTGCTAGTTTCTAGGCCTCCCTACCAAGCGGTTGCGTTACAAAGTGTGCTTTACTGTGGATTCACACTTTTGTCGAAAATCTAGCACAGATCAGAAACGTGGTCACGTGACGCGTTCTAATCTAAGCCAATCACAAGATTTCCGCTTAATCGGCGCGAGCTGTTCTGCTGAAGTTCAAATATTCTCTACTTTGTCTGCTCTGCTCGAGAAGTTAGGCACAGGAAAACCAATCAAATATCAGAACCAACCATCTCAAATTAGCACCCATGCGCTCTACAGCCAGAAGCTAGCAGATGCTTCGTTGGCCGTCGTGAGGAGATTTGAAATAACTTGTTAATGTAAAGCGTGTTTATTGCTGTATTGGATTGTGCCACGACCATAGATAAGAGATGACACGACACAGCGTTATAATTTGTAAACAACCATCGGGACAATTATCTAAAATATATGTTTATCCCCTGAAAATTAAAATATGTAGATAATCAACTGTTTTATAGAGTCGCAATGCATCATAAGTCAACTCACTGACGCAGCCAAGGGTGGGTTTAAAGGTTGAACCCCCTCCCCCTTACCACCCACTCCCTATGTGGAACTGGTCCATATCTGGGTCAAATCTGGACCAGTTCCACATAGGGAGTGTGAAATTCTCAATTAACTTTCTATGAAGCCAAGGAAAATTAAAATAATATTAAAGTGATTTTGTGAGTTAAGAATTAGTGCAAGTTTCTTACTAAAATTTTCAGATTTTGGCTCATAAAATAGATTTATAAATAAAATTTTCAAAATAAAATTTATTGAAACTTTCGTGTTTGTATATTCTAACAGTATGCGTAAATAAAAATATGTTCATAAAAATTTAATAGTCATAATAACTACAGAATTATGACCATTTTTATAAATTTTATATTATTTTTGATATACCATTTTATTTCTTTTGATGCATTTGCATTTTGCAGTAATTAAATTTTCTAATTTTCCCACGGGAAAGACCAATAGACCCCGCTTAGTTGGTCAGTGAGACTACCCCCCATACCCCGCAACGAATCCTGGCTGTGCCAGTGGGTCAAATGAAAGTGTGTGAATTACTGTGCAGATTCTGCTTTCTATTTTTCGGCGATCGTGTGAATCAAGCTTTAGTTTCCGAGCCTTTCTCCCGAAATGTTGCGATACAAATATTGTTTGTTACAGTACTAGTCTCACCTTGATTCTGGCAATGAAGTCTACTTGTTCCCGAAATGTTGCGATACAAATAGTGTTTGTTATCGTACTAGTCTCACCTTGATCCTGACAATGAAGTCTACTTGTTCCCGAAATGTTGCGATACAAATAGTGTTTGTTATCGTACTAGTCTCACCTTGATCCTGGCAATGGAGTCTACTTATTCTCGAAATGTTGCGATACAAATATTGTTTGTTATCGTACTAGTCTCACCTTGATCCTGGCAATGAAGTCTACTTGTTCTCGAAATGTTGCGATACAAATATTGTTTGTTACCGTACTAGTCTCACCTTTGATCCTGGCAATGAAGTCTACTTGTTCCCGAAATGTTGCGATACAAATATTGTTTGTTACCGTACTAGTCTCACCTTGATCCGGGCGATGAAGTCTACTTGTTCCCGCACACTGATACCTCCACACTCCCTCGTCTCGCGGAGGTCACCACTCTTGTTGAGACACTTGGAGAAGTACCGCACCTCCACGGAGTCACCAGAATCATCCCCCAGGACCACACTGTCCACGAGTTTCTGGATCAACAATAGTTGTTACCAACAAAATACACGAGAAATACTCTGTCCTAAGAGCTGTAATACGTTCCATTCACACAATGAATAGAGTCTGGTCATGAAACCAGGCCTAGTTATCTATTAATCACGAGCGGGTAGTAAGACTTGGTGCTAAAAATAGTCTTAAGAGCACAGTTTAGACGGGGACGAAATTAAAACAATACTTATTTTTTAATATCATTTTCTTCTAAGGGGAATTCGTCGTGATGGTTACTTCCTAGTAGAAAAATAACAGAATTGTTAACTAAGATTAAAAACAACTGAACAAGTTGCGCGTTATCATAAAATATTCTGCTGTGACCTTATCAAAATAATACTTTGATAGAGGAACGCTAGCTATACTTTTTTTTAACCTTTTACTTTAATTGCACGAATTTTTGCGTAAAGCTTCCTTGAATTTTTTTTATTTAACTTTAAACTTAAAATTCAAGCTTTTTAATTGATCAGAAACCTGTTGATAGCTTCCACCGACATTTTGGTGGAACGCATTTTTTTTAATCAAACCCTATCTTAAAAATAATGTGGGATTTCTAAACCTGTGTAATGCATCTCTGTGGTTTACTATACAGCCCTCTTAAGGTGGGATGGAAGATGAAATAAGAAAAGGTCAGCATCTTTTCAGTTGGTTTTGNTTAAAAATAATGTGGGATTTCTAAACCTGTGTAATGCATCTCTGTGGTTTACTATACAGCCGTCTTAAGGTGGGATGGAAGATGAAATAAGAAAAGGTCAGCATCTTTTCAGTTGGTTTTGTAGCACTGTCACCCTTTTCCTCTGATAGATAAGGGCTGGCGCACATATACACAAATTTAAAAAAAAAATTATTAATTGCAGAGGAGCTGATAGGACAGCATAAGGTGTATAAGCCTTTCTCTCTGGCTTATACGACTTTTTGCTTCCATGAACTCTCCGTAATTATTATCTGTTAAATAGATACTTAGAGCAAAAGGGGGAGGGGGGGAGGCGGGTCGATAAACTCTTTAAAAGGTTACAACTTATTAACCTTAAATACGTTAAATTAAAAGATTGCATAAAGTAAATGTATGTTTATTAGAAATAACAATTCATATATGATATATGTAAAAATAAATTAACACAAGAAAATAAGATATATTATATATAAAGGAAGATTGGGTTACACCCATAATATTAATGTTGTCATAACAACACGTGATCCAATATGACCAAAAGTTTATCACAAAGTTTAATCTATGGCCCCTCAGGGTCTCCGCGGCAATCCGCAATACAACAATTACAACACCAAGCCACAACAGGCTAACAGTCCGAATAACAATTGAAAGTATTGGCTACCTTTTCGTAGCAATCAAAATTTACCCTAGTACTAAAGGAGATCGTCCTCAATTAAGTAACAATATAAATAACAATATTACACAGCCGGACGGGCTACAAAAACTCCCATTTAACGTAGGCAACAGCCATACGAGTTTTGGTTGATGACCAACAATGGTAACGTTCACAAAAAATGATAATCACTTTTAAAAGCCAGATGGGCTACAAAAAGTATTCCTAGAATATTAATAACATGTCTACAAAAATATCTTACACCATGCCTTTCCTACAATATCTATCATTATCCAACAATGACGTAACTGCAAATTATGTTATGTGCCATTAAATAATTGTAATAAATTGCACGTGTGTCCAGAGGGTACATTTGTTTGCCTTTACAAAAAAAAACTATAAGTCCAATTCATAATGAAAATATCAAGATCATAAAGACTATTTAAATTTTAAGTAAATATTACAAGTCCAAAAGGTAATTTTGAAATATACAGGCCGAAATAGAATTTGTACCTTAGCATCATCCTATGCTAGTATGTGTCTCACGACACGGTTGAATCAAGAAGTAAAATATTAAGCGAACAGCACCAGTATATAAATGATTATTTTCTGAGAGGAGGGGGAACAGAGGGGGAACTAGAACATAGTAGAACATACACACAGACCAGAGAGACGGGGTAGCAATTCATGGAAGAACATTCTACGCCAATGAAGATACGACCAGACATGTTCATCACAAGGTCAGTTGCAAGTCACTTTTCTTCCCATGATGCTAAGGCGGGCACTACGCCCTGTCCAACCGCCTTTCACTCGTTTCAGTTTTAAAACAACACTCCGACGTGGATGTAGTGCTCGCCGGGGGGAGGGGTCGGTCGGTAAGACATGAGACACAATACGGTGAACGGAGCATTTTGGTGAGTAGGTTCCAATGTTTACTTTTGGTGTTTGTAGAATATTGTTCATTAGCCCGTTTAATCTTCTTTTCTTGTAATGTTTATGTCGATAAAGGTTACAGTTTTGGAAAAACTTGTTTGGCTAAAATAAAGAAAATATTGCTCCAGTAGAAACATAGAGTTTAATTTTCTTCACAAGGCAATATCAACAGAAGTCGAATATCTGTCATGAACATGGTGGCATTAGAGGAGAAACTTTTATAATGAAGAGGAAAAGTTATCATTAAATTTCAGGATACCCTTGACAGATATTCAACAACTGTTGATATTGGCATGCGAAGAAAATTAAACCCTATGTCTCTACTGGAGCAATTTTTATTTAATTTGGGCAAATAAATATTTTTATATAAAAACAGCAAAACACTGGCCTTTTCTCACGTCCCTTTCCACCCCAACATAAGTTTTTATATTAAAATTAACTTTATTAAAATTGGATGTTCTGTCTCACGACAGTCCTTTTGTCAGTGAAATAAGACAGCCAATGAGCCCTAGCCTTGTCCTCTGCCTCCTTCAGCTCCCAGAATTCAAGTCATCCAACAATTGAAGCCTCCTTCTTCCTAAGATCCTTTCCCCCTCAACCTTTCCTTCTATGACGTCACGCATAATACAGTTCCTCCTAAGGATATATCCGATCCAGTTTGTTTTGTGTCGAAGAATCACATCCGAAATTGTTCTCTTCTCACTCAATCTTCTTAGGACTTCTTCATCTGTCCACCCGATCTTCTCAAATCTTCTCCAGCACTACATTTCAAAGCTCTCCAAGTATTTATTTTCCATCTTCCTAAGAGTATAAGTTTCTATTCCACACAGTGCGATGCTCCAAATGTAGTATTTCTTCAGTTTCTTCCTCAGTTCCAAACTCAACTTGCTAGTCAGCACTTTAAATTATTCAAAAAAGGAGTATTTAAAAAACCTAGTTTTTGTTTATCGAAGTAAAAATCTGCCAAGCAAGCTATGAGCTATATTAATATAAAAATATACTAAAATATTATTCTTTAAGGTGAGATGGAAGGAAGCGCGATTTAAGTTCAGTATTTTTGTAGTTTTTATAACATAAAAGTTTTTGCCCAACAGAAATAAGATATTGCTCCTGTAAATCGATTTTATTTAATTTGTCTAACATATTAATTGAAAAAGTTATTGAATATTTGTCTCAATCAATATAAAATTGTATTAGGTCTTTAACGTTACAACCCACCTCGGTGGCGTAGTTGGCTAACACGCTAGTCGTGTTGATCTCGACTGCTGAGGACGGGGAGATCGAGGTTCGAATCTCGGTCGGGTGAACTGAGGGTTTTTCCTAAATGGTTTTCCACTCCCCCCTACACGCAAATGCGGGTTCACTTCCTCTAATTCAACCTTCCCAATTCCTAATCCATCAGAGTAATTAGTACTTAAAGCGTATAACCTTAACGGGTAATAAGACGCGGTGCTAAATAAATAAAATATTTAATGTTACATTTAAAAAGTAACTAAGTGCCACTATGGCCATGATAGATGTTCAAAAAAATAATCTAAATGTATCCACTGAAGGACTATAGATTAATTTTGGCCAAAAAAGGTTGTTTTTTTGTTACAAAAGCTTCAAAAACACAAACTTTAGCTCGCGTCCCTTCAATCCCACTTTAAGAAATTAGGCTTACAATGGGTTTATCAAGTTCGATTGACATTCGTTAAATATCAATTTCTATTATTTTTGCGAATACAGACAAATTTTAATACGTTTCAATTCTATTTACGTATTTGTTTTTTGTTTGTAGAGTTTTTATTGTAGAGCTAGACCAATATCTAGGTTGGCCTCACACCCATAATTATGGAATTAAATCCTGACTAATTACATCCAAGGATTGTTTTCATACGAGATTTTCCATCCCCTTTCAAGGCGAATGCTGGTAAATTTCCTTTAAATCATCCGTCTATATCTTGTGCCCTTAAATTAGTTAGTGTAGTGAATTTTTAAGATGGCAAACATAGAAAACAAGACAAGTGGCAGTTTAAACAATAGTTTTGGAAAATGAATGGTACGGCACTCCGCAAGGACTTTCTCGCTCTATTATTTGAAAATGGAGATATTTACTCAAACTCGTAATATATGTTCAACGAAATAATATACACTAGCAAACCCAAGCATAAATTGCACTATACTTTTCTAAAACTTTTGTTTAGTCTCGGTTTTAAATTTTATAATTTTGTTTTTAAAGAATTAATGTCCTCATTTGAATGCTTAGACCGATAAAAAAAATCAATGTTGGGTCCACAAGGGTTAACACTTGGTATTAAAATTTCAACTTCCTGTTAAAATTTTCAACATTTCATTAGGTGTTGCAAATCTTAATGAGATCGCATTACTATTAAATTCCTCATTTATAAATTTTGACCAATAAAAAAATGTAAATATTTACTATTGAATCTAAAATTGATATAGATCATTGTTGTACAAACATTTCTCCTGAGATGTTTAGGGAAAAACAACATAAGCTTTTAGAGACTTACTTATATTTAATTACTCTATGTCAATGGAGAATTATTGCGTTAAACTAAAGTAGTATCTCTTTACAACTAAAGCTCACAAAATTGTATTAATATATTTGCCAATATCTCAGAAATTGTTGGATTTATAAAAATATATTTATTATAAAAGTTTTTTATTTTTAATTGTACTACAATTTTGTAGTGATAAGTTATTTAGTATCTCAAATAGTTGCGTAGATGCGGAAATTTCTGTTTCTGTAAGGTACCATAAATTCATTTTTATTGTAAAATGAAAATATCCAGTTTATTTATAATCTTAATCAACTATTAGATAAGAATTTTAATCAAAATCGTTAGAGTCGATTTCGAGAAAATCTATTCTTTCACCCTTTATTAAACTACTTTTAATTTGAAGTTTAAGCAGACACACAAACAGACGTCATTGCAAAGACCACTTTTAAGTGTTTGGGGGTCTTTAGACTTTGACATCCATCAACATTTCAGGTTAGGTTTTCTTTTGCGGTCACAATAATTTTACCTGTTGAGTTCGAAAAGTTAAAATACATATATACATATATATATATATATATATATAATTATGTATAGCTTGAAAGTTAATAGTTTAGTAAAAAAAATGCTCAAATAAAATATTTGTATTATAAAGAGACCTACATATTTGTAACGATAAGTAATTTCATATCTCAAATAGTTTAAGAGATTTTATAAAAAGAGATAATTTACGCATCATACCGGAACCCTTAAATTCAGTTTACCGACATATTGAGAGAAGCCATTTTGTTTGGAATATTTATAAGCGTTTATAAATGAAATTTAATCAAAATCGTTTGAGCCGATTTTGAAAAAATCGACGTCTTCTCTTTTTGCCCTTCAGTAAACTACCCTTAATTTTAGGGTTAGATATCCTATTCCAAAAATTCCTTAGGGAAACCCTATGAAAGCCCTATATACCAAATCTTAGCCCAATCGGTAAAATAGTTTAGGCTCTAGTTGGAGGTACAGACAAACAAACGGAAAGTCAAAAATCACTTTTTTGAATTTGGGGGTTCATGAAACGTCAAGATTCGTCAAAATCTTGAGTTCGATTATTTTTTATGATCACAATTCGATTTCTACCTGTAAGATAGAGAGGAAGTAAAAATGAGAAATAGGAAATTACATGAAAAATTGTGCAACTTTTTTTTACATATTTTCCCGAGGTTGTTAAAAAAAATCCTTCTGTAGTGTGTTGATATTTATGGATGTAATTTACACAACAATGCTAAAATAATTACTTTTATTTTTGCTGCCAGCGTTAAAAGTTAAAACCAGCAACTATGTGTGTAGACCTGACAATTATTGAATGCAATGTGCTACTCTTGAATGTTGAGGTAATAGCTTGTATTTCTATCTCACGGCGCTACCAGAAATAAATCTCCACCTACTGAATATTGCCGGATGTAATGTGCTCACCTGAGAGGTTAAGAGTAATATTTTAAACTTTTATTTAACGACGAATACTAACCATCCATAGCTGCCATGCACACGATAACCTAATATATGAGCATCTGTATTTAACGGTGGTATTCGGTGTAAAACTCACAAAATATTTGAATAGCCCCTGAATATTGCTATCTGCAATATGTTATACTAACTCGACAAGATGGTAGCCTGTTCTTCTTTTCAAGGAGTCTGTGGCAAAAAAATACTTGAAACTATTTATTTACATGGTTTTAAATTAATATCTTTAAAATCATGACTACTAATGTTTTAAGCTAAGAAGCTGTGGTGAGGAGAATATTTTAGATTAAGTGTATCCACATAATCGTTGAGAGGAGAAGGGGAAAACACACTGATGAAACACATGTGAGAAACATCTTCTAGTGCTACTGAGCCTCGATCTTCCTAATATATGTTGGGAGACAATAGCTTCTAATAGCGTGGAATAAACTGTACTCACACCCAAAAGTTAAAATAACAGTTTGATGCACAACATTGGCCACCTATTTACTTTCTAGCAACATCTAGAAAGGAGGAAGTATTGTGATGTTCAAAACATAGTTTGAGATTTTGAAGAATGTTGACGTTTCTGAATCCGAAAAAGTGTTTTTTTTTCAATATCGTATATCTGTCCATTAACCTAGACTTCAAACCATTTTACCGATTGGGATGAAACATGGTTTTCACAAGGCTCTCCAGTTCTTTAAACATCGATCTACCCCTCTCATAAAGGGTAGTTTACTTATTAATGATTAATTTGTTGAAACATACACTAATTGTTTTGATTGAAATTCGTATCCAAGCACAGTTTTTCAATATATTTCTGTAATAGAGATTATTATTATTATTATTATTATTATTATTATTATTATTATTAGCACCGCTCCTTACTAACCGTTCGGGCTACAGTTTAACGTGGGATCCGAACTACGGTGGAGGCCTGGCATTCCCCACATTCACAAGTTGTGATCAATATAAGTCTTGTCAGAGGTGAATAAAGGGTTTGTCAATCAGATAAATCTGTGCCACGGCCAAGGATTGAAACTCGGACCCCCAAAACAGAAGTCTGACACCATCCCCGTGGACCTCCAGGTCACCAATAGAGTATATTGTCTCATGTGGGTTCTTTTGTGAAATATGATTTCTTTCCTATTATGTTTCAATTACAATTTTAACTATTTCGTTTAACTTATCCATCTCATGATCGATTTCAAGCATACATTGCTTTGTCTATGTAATGTGTTCATTTGTTTACTCAGTTTGTTGATACACATGGGCTAGTACTGTTTTGTTTCAAATATTTACTTTCCTTAAATTTATTGATTTCTATAATTGCTCTAGGATTGGGATAACTAGTTTTTACTGTACAAGGAGGCATTATACTAAAGATGGAAAATGGATATTGGGTGTGCTAACTTGATATAGCTTGATACAGCTACCCGTGGCTCCATTTTTTAAGGGGCGTGAAAACCGTTTTCGCACGCCGTATCATTTATTTGACTTGTAATTTCCGGGAGGCGACCAGTGCCCGGGACCTCCTTATTACAAGGAGTAAAGGAGCTCCGATCTATTTTCTGAACATTCTATACTCGTAGTACTCAGCCGGAGTTGGAACACGGAACATATTGAGAATTTCAGAAATAATCAATACAGTTTTGAAAAACTTGATTCTCAGTAATTACTACACATTAATGGGATAGTATGGATCTGATATTTATTTTCACACAATTTTAAAAGAGCTGGTTCTAATTTTTCAGGAATATTAGATATATTTATTTTATTAGATGAGTTTTAAATTATCTCGACATCTTCATTTTAAACTTTCTATTATCATAAAATAATTAATAACTAATATATTAATTAGAATTAATTTTTATGTTATTGCTTATTAAAATTACACACATTCATGGACTAAATGTCTAAATATTATGGTCTGGTTTTTCGGTTTTTATGAAGTTTATGCTCGAATCTCAGCAGATTGTCATCGTGTGTTTTTTCATAAATAGTTTCCAACTCTTCCTTTACTATAAAATTGGAATTTTCTACCATGAAAATAAAGCGTGTAAAATACATTTGCTGGTCAGTTCTACATTATGTTGGCTGAGAAAGTTTTAGCTATGGATATTCATAAATTAATAAAATAACGATATTATTCATCATAAGTCCTTAAAATTGAGTAAAAATTATTCAAAACATGAAAACTGGACCTAAAAATCCGAGATGACAAAAAACTAGCAATGATGTGTATACATTTCTATAACCAAAATATCATGAAAAAGATTTATGTACACATGAGAATTGTCTAGGATGTATAAAAAAAAGACAGCTCATTAAAATCCAGGATCTGGTTTAACACTTTAGTTAATTTACTAATAGATAGAAAACATATTTTTTTAAGTACTCTATTACCAATCAATATATTACATTTAAAAAGAAATAATAAGTTTTCTTTCAATTGAACTTGTATAGTAGAAATATTTATATTACCATCAAATTGTAAGTTGTCGCTAACGAAAAATATATCTCTACTGTCATACCTCGTATTCGTCCTTGATAAGTTGGTCGACATTGTTCGAATCTTTGGACAAAGTCCCGATGGAAGCACCGCCAATTCTTTCTTTTAAAAGCTTGTACGTGGATGTGTATTTTTTTGTAACGGCAAAGATCAAGTTGATGTTATTCTCCTTTGCTTTATGGTTTATCTGTGGACAGAGAAAATGGTTCTTACTTTTGGATTTGAATCCCAAGGATAATGATGGAGTTGGAGTTTGTAGAGAACGTAACGGAGACCTAGGAAGAGAAGGAAAGAGCAGATAACATCAAGTGTGCGAGTAAGAGAAGAAAGAACAAGAGGAAAGGAGGATTAGTGGTGGAAGGACGGTGGGAGATGGAGGAATCTCACTAAACTGACTCGGTTATAGGCAGAAACAGTTCAAGATGATGAATTTGATTATAATTAGGAGCTTAATTAAACACACTAAATATACTCTACAACTTTGTAAAGTTAAAAGTAAGCTAGATATAAATGATCTAGATTTGTATGCTGACATGTTTACACACACACGTGAATAACACTTACCTGTGATATGGAGGGATAATCAAACATTAGAGAATGTGTAAAATCTCCAGATTCGTTTAGATGACATAATCCATCGTTAGGCTCTACAATTCCCGCCAGCTATAAGCACAATAATCGCACATGGCTAGATAATATGAGAAATGAAACCTTTCATCCATAAAACAAGTTAACAATTGAAATGTATTGCATGTATTGTTATTATTTACAGAAACATTTAACCTGAACAAGATACATAGAGATTTTGGCCCTACCCGGAGTTTAGATCTTCAGGAGAGTGTCCACTATCATTAACGACATTGCCTACTTGGGTATTTCGAAGGTATTGCGTGTTGCATCTTAACTTGAAGCACAACATCACTCTAGTCCTACCACGATTAGACGCCACTGTACGAAATAGAAAGAGAGGGAATAAGGAAAACAGTTCACCCTATGAGGCCTTTAATTTACCCTCTTCCACTGACGAGGATAAACATCCAACTCCATTCTTTACTCGTTGACAACATTGACTAACATTTCAAAATAACCTTTTTTTTGTCCCTATCTATCTCTTTATATATATAGTGCTACATACTTTTTTAATCACCATCCCAGCGTTAAGATACCTACAGGTCATTTCCGTGAATAAACCAAGTAGCCTGAGTTGTGGACGAGTTTTAAATATTGAGTTTATAAAAATGTTACTTTAAGATCAAAAATATAGTTTTGTGAGGAATAAAAGACTATTCTTAGAAGTATAAGGATCTAGTTTTTTGTTTCAATGTTATGTATTTAAAACTCACCGAATAAAACCTAAATATATTGACATGGGAAATCCCATCTAGACTAATCGTGAAGTCGCAGGAAGGCAACGCCCTTAACTTATTTTGTTGGGTATTTTATATAATATTTGCCTTTAACTAAAATACTATTAAAAACAATAACATTGATTTGTTCCTAAATGTAATCTTATTTTGCTATTCTTTGTTTTATTCTTCATTTGTAAAATATCATCACAATAAAATTGTATGATAAAATCATAATATTAAGAATTGATTTAATTTTTATTTAAATGCCAACTCGAGGCTATATTACGTGTAGAAATATTTTTTTTGTTATTCCTATTTTAAAATCCATGCACACACAAATAAAGGCCAGGAAATACGAAGATTAAAATGGTTCTACTAATTTATCAATCATTTCGAAATGTTTTCAAACCTTTAATTGGTCTGATAATTAATAGTTTTAACCATTTAAAATATATCTTCAATTGTATCTCTAGAGTAAGAACCTTATTTGACCGTTCAAATAGTTGCTAAATCTACTTTAATGTATCACTTTTGGCATAGGTTAATTTAAACGACGGTGAGATTTTCACAGTGACATTTCGTCAGTGTTGGCTAGCCTCCGTATCTTCTAAAAGTCTCTTCCTGTGGCGCTCCTACTAGAGATAAAGGTATTCACCCTTCCATCACCAGCCATATGAAAGTCCGCGTCAGTGGAAAACACGAGAAGGTGTCTGGCCTTCGGTCTCCAGCCAATCTGTTGGTGGCACACCATGGCCTGCATGATGGCATCGAAACCTCCCTCGGGAGCGTCCAGGTTCCCCGACACGGGGGCTTTCTGAACTTCACTCTGAGGAGAAGGATAAAAGATTATATGTATTACAAACGAGGGCCAATATTTGAGTTTATGGATTACATCCAAGACCTCATAGTATCCTGGCTAGTCTGCAAGTCGAGTATTCTGGAATGATATGTACAATGTATGACTTTTGTCACTTAAAAAAGTAACAAACGAAACATCATCATCGGTTTAAGTTTATTAAAATATCAAATTAATTATATATTGATTATAAAATTATAGATATAATTATTTTCTTAACATTGATTCTTGAGCCTGATATTCTCTTTACTGTAATACCCTAATGTTTATGTTTTTTAGTTAAAAAGGTTCTTATAATATGTTTTGACTGTCATTCTTCATGATATTAATTAGTTAATGACATTTTATGTCCTTCTCAAATTGTCTAATGTTTAACACAACTCTAGCTAATATATTTTATAACTTTATAGTACATTGATTGATTAACAAATTAAAACAACCAAATTGCATTATTTTTACTTTCTCGCTACCCTCGTGTGGAGAAACTATTGCGAACTTAAAAAAAAGATCCAAAAGAACACATATTCATAAACAAGGGGCTATTTTTTTGTACCTACTGGAAGTAAATAGTTACAATGAGATCAAAATAAAAGAGTGGAATTTTTTTTGCATAATATTGAAGAATTGTGTATCTTATTTTGTTTAGTGTTGGTAATACTGACCGTTTAGGTAAAATCCAAACTGCTATGTTAAATGACGTCACTCCCCAAGGACCAATCACACATTAGATTCCAAATCTGTTTTTCACTGTGTACAATTACTATTGATAAATTGAATTTTTTTAATAATCTACATTGTTTATTCAAGATTAATCACAATTTTTAATTCTGAAAATTGAAACATGACATCTGTCACGAGAATTAAACCCAGGACCTTTGGCTTAGTACGCCACTGCTCTAACCACTGAGCTATCCAGGATTTGTTTCGTGCCCAGGGTCATTCTTCACTCATATTTTAAGGCTTTACTAGACTTAAGGTGGGATGAAAGGGAACGTGAGAATATCCTCGTATTTTTGCAGTTTGTATGGATTTTTTTTGCCAAAATAAATACAATATTGCTCCAGTACAAACAGAGAGTTTAATTTTCTTCACATGTTGAGATCAACAGCTCCTGGATATCTGTTATGAGCATGGTGGCATTATCTAACAAACTTTTTAAATGGTGAGAAATGTTGTCATTAAATTCCAGAACACACTCGATAAATATTCAAGAAATTTTGAAGTCATCATGTGAAGAAAATTAAATTTCATTTTTTTTAAATATTCTATTTATTTTGGCAAAAAATAAAAATGTTTTGCCATAAAACTGCAAAAACAGTGGCTTTTTTTTCTCGCGTTCCCCTCCCTCTCAACTTAACTTTTAATTTTTATTTTTCTATCACTTCATTTTACTACCCGTCCGGGTTATCAGCTTAAGTACTGATTACGCTAATGATTTTAGGGTTTAGGAAGGTTATATTTAGATGAAGTGTACCCGCATTTACGTAGAGGGAGAATGTAAAACCATTTAGGAAAAACCACCCCAGTACACCCTACCGAGATTTGAACCTCGATCTCCCTGTCATTAGAAGTCTAATCGCCTGCGAGAGTAGCGCGTTAGACCATAAGGTCACCGATGTGTATTCTTATATGTATTTGTATTTGAGTGTGCGGCCTACTTATAGATGAGTCATGGCTCACCTTGAATATCTTGGTGTCCGTGGTTAGCGGCATGTGGTTCTTGCTTACTTATAGATGAGTCATGGCTTACCTTGAATATCTTGGTGTCCGTGGTTAGCGGCATGTGGTTCTTGAAACCATATGGCCGGGCGCACCTCCTTCCGTCACTCAAAACGCACGGTGACTCTAACCTAGAAAAGGAAGTGGGAAAACAAAACGCTAATTTATTTTTATTCCGACCTGCGAGTAAATGCTCACATCAGTGGGATAGCCTTCAAGAACAGCTTATTCTTTCTCCAACTGTACTAACTGTTTTCATACCCGCTTCGGTGGCCGCGTGGTCTAAGGCGCTAGTAGACTAAACTGTCAATAACGGGAAGAAGTATTTGTTCGAATCTCGGTTGGGTGTACTGAGGTTGTTTTTCCCGAAATGGTCCCCTTCAATAAAATGCGGGTACACTTCCTATAAATATAACCCTCCTCATCCCTGAAACCACTTGCGTAATTAGTATATAAGCGTATAGCTCGAATGGGCAGTAAGACGTAGTGGTAAAATAGGTTTCCATCTGTTTCTTAGACTTGTAGGTAGCTTAATACAAAATATAACACCTGTAAATTTGAAAATAAGATTTTTTTACATTTTTATTTCATTAAATGTTCAGGTAATAAATATATACTAACTAGTCAAATAGGTTAGAGATGAGGAATCTTGAATCAAGAGTTAATATATCTGTATTGACGTGGAAGGGAGAGTGTAAAACAAACAATATAGAAGATAACCCTCAATACACCCGCCTGGGATTGGAACCCCAATCTCCCAGTCATCGGCAGTCTAATTTCTTGCGATAGTAACGCCTTGAAACATTCAACCATCGATCTGGGTAATTTTAAAATAATTTTCCTCTTTGATAAGTTGTAACAAGAGAGCTGACGATTTGGTCAACAACGCATTTAGTCATTTTCAAGACGATAAATACTTTTGTTTGGCAATTTATAATCTCCCAGAAGCCGCAAGTCTAAAGAACGTTTGCGCCGTCAAATTGTTGCTGTTTTAAGGAATCCCGTGGCTTCCGATGATTCCCATTGTCCAATATGGGTGTGGTTTTGTAGATAGTATGGGCCACACTCGTAATACAGTCAGGGCGAACTTACGCTCTTTTACCACCCTAGGTGGAACATGGAAATACCGCCCTTCTCTCTAACTACATTGTTTTAAATTATACACTACGTATTGTATAACATGACAACACGATGGTTTTACTCAAATTATTATTATTTCAACTTTAATTTAAAAAATCTTCAATTACTTAAAATCAATACATTTTAAAATTAAAGCTATCGAATCGCACATGTACGTTCCTTGAATATGTACACGTATTTTGATAGTAATGTTCAAACGCTTACTTCTCAAAAAGACAAACTTTAAGGTGGTAGGTTAAGGGACGCGAGAAAATGTGGGTGTTCTTGCAGTTTTTATAGCAAATCATTTTTTTGTCCAAAATAAATCAAATATTTCTCCAGTAACAACGTTTAGTTTAATTTTCTTCGGATGGTTATATCAAGAGTTTTTAATAATTGTCAAGCATAGAGACCTTAGATGAACAGAAAAGGTGTTATTAAATTTCAGGACATCCTTGAGAGATATTCAAGAAATGTTGATATCACCACGTGAAGAAAATTAGGCTCTATGTTTCTACTGGAGAAATATTTTATTTATTTTGGAAAATAAATTATTTTATATAAAATCTGTAAAATCACTGGCTTTTTCAAGCGTCCCCTTCTACCTCACATTAAGGAAATTTTATAAAATTCAAATTAAATAATTGCTAAGAAAGATTACACGCTCACATTAAGAGTGAAATGTTGAGTATTCTGTAAGTATATATTTTTTTTTTAAATATGATTGCCATTCTAAATGTAACTTTTTAAAGAATTACTTTTATTTTTTGGCATGCCACATTCTTCCCTACTTTAAGGGTAATATATAAATTTATAAAGATAAAATTAGTATATCTCCTTTTTGCCGCCCTTACAAATCTTCCATCATAGGAGACTGCCACCCCCTCCCCACCTGCTAGAGCCGGCCTTGAATGCAGTAAAGTTGAAGTGGGATGATATCAAGATAGTATTTTCACATGTGTCCTACCAACATGTCATATCTCGTGGTGTAGTGGTCAGAGCACCTGGATAAGTGTCAAGGGGACTAAGGTTCCATTCCCGGCTGGTACCTTTGGTATTTTTCCATTTAGGAGAACAATTTCAATGGTCAAAAGGGTTTGGTTAATTAATATTTAGCTAGGTTAAGATTCACACCTGTTCCATAACTTCATAATCACTATCACATCATCTCATTAAGGGTACGACGTGTAGACAACCTCCTATGGTGTACCCTGAGCAACTTTCTATGCCCCATATGGTGACCGAACTTGGAAGTCAAAGTCCATCCCGGTCAAATGTGCCATACGATTGTTTTTAAAACGAGCACACATTATAAACTGACAATAAATCTTACGAAAAATAATATTTTATATGGAATAAATATTTCCCCCGTTAACAATTTTGGGTTGAGAATGTTTTCATTCCTTTCCTTCCTACTCGAAGAACGTATTATTTCAGATTATAAAAAGGTTTAACCGACATTATTCAGGTTTTTTCACAAATTAAAATACATACAGAAAAAAATGTTGATCTATTTCTTTAATAATTAGCAATAGTCCCAACTCCAAATGATGGCTGAATGTTATATGGCGTGAGACTCACATTGTACAACGTCACTATTGTTTGAGATGTTTTGGCTCTAATCCAAACTAAGTGGATTTTGAGGTATTGTTTAACAGTCTGTTATTCCCAACATGCATACACTTAAATACGGTTGGAATTCCTCTGAGCCACTTTAATACGGCTGTACTTCCTCTGAGCAACTTTAATACGGCTGTACTTCCTCTGAGCAACTTTAATATGGCTGGGCTCCCCCTGAGCCACTTTAATACGGCTGTACTTCCTTTGAGCCACTTTAATACTGATGGACTTTCGCTGAGCCACTTTAATAAGGCTGTACTTCCTCTGAGCAACTTTAATACGGTTGGAATTCCTCTGAGCAACTTTAATACGGTTGGAATTTCTCTGAGCTAATCTAATACGGCTGGACTTCCTCTGAGCCACTTTAATACGGCTAGACTCCCTCTTAGCCACTTTAATACGGCTGGACTTCCTTTGAGCCACTTTAATACTGATAGAATTCCTCTGAGCCACTTTAATACAGCTGGACTCCCTCTGAGCCACTTTAATACGGCTGGACTTCCTCTGAGCCACTTTAATACTGATGGAATTCCTCTGAGCCACTTTAATACGGCTGGACTCCCTCTGAGCCACTTTAATAAGGCTGGACGCCCTCTGAAACACTTTAATAAGGCTGTACTTCCTCTGAGCCACTTTAATACGGCTGTACTCCCTCTGAACCACTTTAATACGACTGACCTCCCTCTGAGCCACACTTTAATACGGCTGGACTACCTCTGAGCCACTTTAATACGACTGGACGCCCTCTGAACCACTTTAATAAGGCTGTACTTCTTCTGAGCCACTTTAATACGGCTGGACTACCTCTGATCCACCTCCTCATTCCTACACAATTATATTAAGCCCTGTTTTGAACGCAATGCACCAGCTAAATACAAAGGTACAGTCCAATTTTCATTATAAGGACCTTATATAACTAGTGAAGCTAATAGATCTAATTTCACGAATTCATACATAAAGACATGGGATCTGCAGCAGTCACTTTTAATAGATATTATCATCTCTCTATCTATCTATAAAAATAAAAGGAAGAGTTTGCCTGTGTGTGTGTGTGTGTGTGTGTGTGTTTTTTGTTTGTGTGCGATGCCCAGCCAAATCTACGGCACGCAGAGATATGAAATCTTTAACATACACTAAGGAAATAATAATTTAATTTTTTTATCGGATGACACATATTATGACCGAGAGGGACATGACATACAGATACGGTCGCCTTATGTGTGGAATATTAGCCGCTCTGTTGTCACAGAACGTTACCCAGGGTACACCATAGGAGGTTGTCTACACGTCGTACCCGTAATGAAATGATGTGATGATAGTGATCATGAAGTTGTGGAGCCGGTGGAGTCTTAACCTAACTTGAGCCTGATTTACCAAACCCTGGTGACCTTTGGGATTACTCCCCTAAAGGGGAAAATACCAAAGGTCGAATCAAACCCGGTACCCCTAGACTTGTAGCCAGGTGCACTGACCACTATATCACGAGGCCAGTAGTACTAATAATCAATGTTGACAGAAAAAGATATGTTTGCATTTTATAAGAGGCCCTTTAAATTGAAATTGGATTATAGGGGTGCCTATCACCTGAATTGGTGGTCTAAGGTGTCGATCCCTCCATAAACTTGATTTCGGATGATGATTCCTGGTTCAAATCTTGGTTGGGGGTACTGAGGATGTTTTCCCTACTCTCTCTCCCCGTGGACTTGGGTGCCTTTCATCTGAGCTCTACATTGCTCATCCCCACGAAAAGACCGGTAGTTCCTATCGTAGCTGACCTGCTAGGCACGGTGCTCGTGAACGGCATTACCACCTTGTCGACGAAACTGCCGAAACCCAGCCGGAAGTTGCCGGTGATGTTTGACATGGTGGCGGCCATCTTGTCTCCTAACAAGGACAGACTTTCCTTGTCGTCGTCCATGGAAGCTGACAGGTCCATCAGGTAGTAGAGATCCACCGGGTAGTCCTCGGCCTGACGGTATTGGATGGGCAGCTCTAGGGTCTCCCCTGTGACAAGAGACGGAGGATGAAGCTCCACTCACCAACAGGAGGATAGGACAACGCGTTATATAAAAACTAGGACTTGGCGTGTATGGTAAGAATTGGACAGGACATTTAGAAAATATAAACAATTAACCGTAAGTGGCTTGGGTCCAAGTCCAGGTATAGATCGATGGGGGTTTTGACGTCATGTTTTCAAAAGGGGGTGAACTTTAGAGGAGCTTTTTAGGCAACTTTGTGCAAGGTAAAGGAAAACTTATATTTCCCCTTGTTCTCTTAGCTTAGGATCGGTGAAATGAGCCACTTCCCACACACAATCTTACGACTTACCCAAGTCCCACTTACAGCTGAATATTAGAATCCTTACGGAATTATAAGTAGGTATTATATATAATTACATATATATGTATGTATTATATACATAATTTTACATACATATATACTAAATAAAAAACTTTTCATTATTTTTCTAATAACTAATGACTATGATCATAATCATTTATAGATACTGTATATATTTTATAACGTTATTTAGTGATGAAATAAAATTTCAGAAAAGAATGTGTACTTACATTTTTAAAAACTATTTTCACTAGTAAAAATATATATTATATAGCGAGNGAAAGAGATATGGAGATATATTTTTACTAGTGAAAACCTTTTTTTGTAATGTTAAGTTTAATACAAATTCTTTTCTGGAATTTTATTTGATCACTAAATAACGTTACAAAAGATATACAGTAGAGAGAGATTTTTATTAGTGAAAACAATTATTTTTTTTAGTGTTAAGTTTAATAAAAATTATTTTCTGTAAATTTTTTCATCGCCAAGTAACGTTATAAAATATATAAAGTATTTATAAATGATTATGATCATAGTCATTAGTTATTTAAACAATTTTAAAAATATTTTTTTATGTAGTATGGTTGTTTTCAATCGTACCAATAGGTTTGACGTATACTTGTAAAATCACATTTTTGTCAGCTTATTAGAATTTTTTTTAGTAATGTTTTACCATCCGTTTGGTTTATACACTTATTAATAACTACCATATAAATATTGTATGATTTTGATAGGAAGGACCATATCTGAAAGTTACAAAAGTTATTTAAATTTATAGTCAAGTAATTTTATATGCAACTGTCGCTTTTGATAGATTGTATCAAATTCTATAAATCAATACTAAAAATAAAATAAAATGTTAAAGTAATTATTACCGTTGGCAGAAAAAAAGTTTCTTTTATCTAAAAGATCCTCCAGTTCATGATCCTAGTGAAACTTAATACTCTGGCAATTTAAAAACGTTTATAACCCTTATTTAGTGTATTAAATCGCCTAGTCACGTGTTTAGTATCTGTCACTTCCAGTGGCGGCCCGTGTATAGGCACTGCGGAACTTCAGCATCCCCTATTTCCACTTGATATTATCGATAATATTTAATATAATGAGTCCTTTTTTCTTTAATACCATATTTATTTTTGTAGTACAATATATATTCCTTAAGCTTACTGTCAGTACTTCAGTAGCCATCCCCCAGTTTATGAAAAAGATACAAAAATCTTTGTATGGAACTGTGCGCTTCACGGTGCCAGCGACGTGGTGTTTGACTGTGGTGCGCATGCGCACATAGGAGGGGTTAGGGAAGAAGGCGAGACTGCCAGGTAGAGAGAGAGCACTGTTGCTCTCGCAGTGCCGGCTCTGGCATGATGGTGGAAGGAAGTTTTGTTTTACTCAGCGTGTATTGTGATTAAAAACCATGTGCCATATTCTTGAATGTGATAATGTGTAGAAGATGGTAGAGTTAGATTATTATTCTGCTTCTATCTATTCTATTTTATTCATTTTTTTCGGTTATTTTATTTAACATAAAGACTAAATGCGCTTGCATTACTTTCAATGGAGAAATATTTCCTCAATTGTCATCTAGAGATCAAGGAGAAAATTATTGAAATTTTTGACCTAATTAAAACAAGAAGAATGGATTTCATTTTTAAATTAATAGATCAAGCTTTAACTGTAACAATTTAAGTTAAATTAGGTGAAAAATTGTTGTTTTTTTTGTTAAGATTGTATCAAGTTCCTGAATAAATTTTCTTTTCATACATTTTTTTTTTCTTTTACACAATTTTAAAACAAAGGCTAAACAATTTCTGGAGCTGAACCCCCATTAATTTTAGCTACGAGCCACCACTGCTTGATAGCAAAGAGATCCTAAACATAAGTATTACGTTTTAGGTACGCCTTATCCTCCAACAACGGGTCACTAGATACTTAATTTCATACTTAGCCTCCTTAATTCTCTCCAGAACATGACCACCTACTCTAAGCCTCAGCTTGACACTCTGAGGCCTGATCTGCACAACGCCATCAGGAGAGAGTGCCTCAATTGCTATCCTCCAGAACATGACTACCTACTTTGAGCCTCAGCTTGATACTATGAGGCCTGATCTGCACCACACCATCAGGAGAGAGTGCCTCAATTGCTATTCTCCAGAACATGACTCACCTACTCTGAGCCTCAGCTTGATACTCTGAGGCCTGATCTGCACCATGCCATCAGGAGAGTGTGCCTCCTTGGCCCCCTTGAGGGGACTGTCCTTCAGAATATGACTCTCGGGCCGCGGGTTGACCACGTGCTCCTCACTACACCAATCTGCTGGGACAGCACTGATGTTACTCTGGCACCGGATCGGAGGCCCTTTCCCGGCCTTTCCCAGTTTCTGCAGCCCACCCGAACATACACATTGATACTATACACTGTGGTGATTACAACATGGGAGGCAATAAGCACACGAGGAGCGTTAGGAGGACCTAAGAGCGTGGAGTAACCACTTGGGAAGTGTGGTAGAGGAAAGAGGAGGAGACGAGAGAGAAGTTGGGTAGAGAGGGAGGCAAGCAGAGGACTTTGACAACAGCGTAAGAAGTCAGGTCTGGAGTTAAAGTGTGCCGCAGAAGTGCAACGGAGGGATGTAAATGGTGTACTGTGTTCTAATAATGCAGTACACATCAGAAAACTGGGGGATGAAGGAAAGGGATCAGAGTAGGGTACAGGTGTGTGAGTGACAAGGATGGACAGGGTGAGAGAGAGAGAGTGAAGGAGGAACCCCTGCAGGGTAATATATAAAAGACAAGATTGAGGTGGTATGAACAGTGTAGAGGGTGAAAGAGGAGAGGATTGCAAGGTGGATGTTTGAAATGGAGGTGGCGGGCAGGAGGCCAAGAGGTACCCAGAGACAGGTGGATAAAGGGAGTGTGGAGAGAAGATGAGTGGATTGGGCTGACGTGAAGGAAGAGAGTGAGTGGGAGGACATAAGTAAATGGAGAGGCTCATGTTTGAGACAGACCCTGCTAGTGGCAGGAAATTGTACACGATGATGATGATACTATCTATCATAAGTACCACATGACTTGACGTATGAGTATATTAAAGAATTTTAATAAAATGGATAACGCTCAGATTTGTTTTTTTCTTACCAGAATCCTACTATACATTTTCGTTCAGCTGGCGGAAAGTTTAAGTATTATTAATAATAAACACACCCTCTTCGGTGGCCGCATGGTCTAACCTGCTAGTCTCGCAGTAGACAAGACTGCCGATGAAGGGGAGACCAAGGTTTGAATCTCGGTCGGGTGTACTGAGGGTGTTTCTTTTACCTAATTGTTTTACACTCTCTCTCCACGCAAATGCAGCCAAATTTCCTTTAAATATAACCTTCCTAGTTCCTAAAACCATTAGCGTAACTAGCACATGAGCGTGTAGCACGACTGTATATTATGACATGACGTAGTTTTGGGAGAAAAAAAATGATATTAATAATTGCTATTATGATCTTTTGAGCTTATCAGCAGGAAGTGAGTTCTTTCAATGTTCAAAAAGTACTATATGTATATGGACACTCATTGCACAGGAAGCAAACATAGTTAGGCTGTTAATCTGTCGTGATATATTTTAGCAGAACATCTTACTACCTGTGTGCTAACTATTTAAAAAAAAAAAGTAAATACCATACAAGATATGTATTCAAAATGATTTACACCAAATATTTTATTTGCTAGTGATACTCTAGTAGATAAACATAATTATTATATAGACCTGGCGGTCTAGGGGTAAGGTGTCAGACTTCTATGCTGGCTGCCGGGGTTCAATCCCCGGTCCCGGCATAAATTTATCTGATTACCAAACCCTTCCTTCACCTCTGACAAGACATCTTGTGAATGTGGGGAATGCCAGGCCTCCACCGTGGTTCAGATTCCACGTTAAACTGTAGGTCCTCCATTTCATCTTATTATCACCCTACCATTGCACATTAGCGTAAGTGCGTATAGCCCGAACGGGTAGTAAGACGCGGTTCTAATAATAATAATTATTATTATTATATATTTTCTTCCGAAGTATCCATCGACAACAGAAATGTATACTTCTAAAGTGTCCTGTAAGTTCCAACAGCTGGCCACATAACACGATGTAAGAACTAACCTGCATCAATAATGTGAAAACTGTCATTTAGGGACAGCATTTTCCTGTTTCTTTTCAAACTAAAAATAATTTAAGCTATGACGCCACACAAAGTAGTCAAGTACCAGCTCTCTATCAAATAATATTTATTGAAATTGAGAACAAAGGATATGAGAGCTCAACTGGCCGTAGATAGTAAAAAGTGTATTTACCTCTCCTGAATTTTGAGGAGGTAGGAGTGGACTGACGATAAAATTTATTATTACCTTTATAGTAAACAATTACATTTCAAACATTTTATGTCCCAAATATATATTTTTAGGTGAGATATATATAAAAGGTAGATTTTAAAGGATTTTTCAAGGTCACAGTGGCGGAAACACACACGGTATTCACGAGGATTTCTTGTATGTTAAACTACACGCCTAAAGTAGCATGTATGGCAAAATTCAGTTATCTATCTATTCATAAAATAGTTCATGGACTATTTAAATTAATTATTTATAAACAAAGGGGAATAATTCTCCAAATATTTTAAGCCATTAATTTAATCTTTCAATATGTCCCATGATCCTAAATCCGAAGAGGCGATATTTTAGATTTTTATTTTTTACTTTACAAACAACAAACAAAAACAAAAATAATCCAAACAAGCCTCGACCTCACATTAATATTAAAACATTAAATAATGATGCTCTTACAAATTTAATTGCTCATGAATGATCTTGAGAAATAAAGCTATGCACAAATTATTTACGAAACATGATATGGGAATTAACGTAACTTTAATGCTGCGCATCAGTCGGTAGTGTGTCTGTGTACCAAGCTAAGAGTCCCGGTTTCGATTCTTGGCATGGCCAAACATCTTACCATATGGTGACATGTGGGTTTACCCTTTCACAGTGATGAATTAAGGGCGGGAGTTGGATGTTGGGTCTGTTCTAGATTTTTTTTTTAGCGCCGCGTCTAACAATCTGTTCAGGCTATACGCATATGTACTAACTACGCGAATGAGTTAGGGATTATGAAGGTTAAATATAGAGAAAGTTCACCCCCATTCGCGTGGAGGGAGAGTGAAAAATCATTTTGGAAAACCCACTCTTCGTACATCTGCCCGGGATTTGAACCCCGATCTCCCTATCATTGACAGTTTTGTCTAACACGAGAGTGACACCTTATACCATGTGGCCACTGAAGCAGGCTGTTCCAGATTTAAGTTATTTTATATATAAGTCGTGAGCTGATATCAGTTGGTTCAGAAAGTTCACGTTAAATACCATGAACAAATGAAATGTAATGCTGTGAACAAGTTTTAATCATTTAATTGAATTGCATTGTGTAGCCTCCAGTCGGGAATTTACCACCGTAACAAGAAGTAGCCTTTTGTGTGAAGAAGAAAAATATATTTTAAAAATTAAAGATATCTGTATTGCATTTAGAGGTGTACCCAAAATCTACTTTGTGGAGGTGACCTGGTGGGCTAGGGATAAGGTGTCGGACTTCTTTACTGGGGGTACGGGGTTCAATCCCGGTCCCGGCACAGATTTATCTGATTACCAAACCCTTCCTTCACCTCTGATAAGATATCTTGTGAATGTGGGGAATTCCAGGCCTCCACCGTGGTTCGGATTCCACGTTAAACTGTAGGTCCTCCATTTCATCTTTTCATCTCACAATCACCCTACCATTACACATTAGCGTAAGTGCGTATAACCCGAACGGGTAGTAAGACGCGGTGCTAATAGGACTAATAGTACTTTGTGGTTATAGGAATAATAATGTACCAAAGATATTATTTCCGTGCTTTAAAAAAAATTGAAATCGTAAGGGCAATTTTATTATAAAACCCTTCATTTACTCTGAAAGGTATAAATAAACTTTACCTTGCTTAGTTACACTATGATACAGATCATAAGATAGGGCCATAGAGCAATACTTGAAGATAAGACTGCCCACAGTTCAGAGTTAACAGGGTGTACAGTGGCGGACTTTCAGAATATGAAATCGTAAGCTTAATAGTAACCTTTGAAAGGTACAGGGGAAAAGGAGGAAGTCACATCTAACACATTTTCCAGGACAACTTTTATACCTCAATCCCTATTTTTTTTAAACAGCAAATATTTTTTAAATTGATTTAAATATGACGGATACCTCTTTTAGCCATAATTTAACGTGTATTAGAAAGGTCTCATGATTGTCTAACAGATGGCAGCACTAGCTCAATTTGAGTTAAAATTGTACCTTCCCCCTTTTACCCGTATACTTTTCATTTAACCTATGTACTCAGAATTCTTTATTATGGTTGTATTTAAATATGTTTTAATATTTAATTGAAACTATTAAGGAAGGAGGTGGTTAAAGTAAATGCCTCACTCGTCTACCATCTCCCTTCCTCGCCATCAGCTCTTAATTATCGGGGGGAGAGAGAGGGCCAATTTTCACTTTACATTTTAAAATAAACATTATTTTGTACCAAACTAATAGCACGAATAATATCAAGGGGGTAGGAGGAGGTTGAGTTCCTCCACTCTTATAAGGTGAGGTGAGTCAAGGACTACCTCCCCTACATTGCAATGAACAAGAGTAGCTTCGCACAGCAAATTACAAGATTCACTAAAGTATGAAAAGTTAGGTTAAGTTAAGTTATGTAAGAACCATATATACAGGGTGATCCCGGAGTAAATGGTTAAGCTTTGGGAAGGGGCAGGGGATCAAAAAACTAACTCAAAATGTATTTTGGACATTTTAGCTTCCTTTTCGCGTAAACAACAAAAAACTATAAATAAAAACATGTTTTTCTGCAGAGGTCCTCGGCAATGGCTTAATATTAATTTTCCTGGAGGATGGATCGGTCGTGCTGGACCTGTGGCTTGGTTCTGCCTTCACCTGATTTAACGCCATTAGATGTTATTGTATGGGGAGCCTTAAAGCAAAAATGTATTAAGTGCCTGTTAATGACCTTCAATCATTACGACAGGGGATAACCCAAGCGACCCACCTCGGTGGCGTAGTTAGCTAATGTGCTAATTTTATATTGAGCTAGACTGCCAAGGATGGGGAGATCAAGGTTCGAATCTTACTCGGATGAATTGAGGCCAGGTTTTTCCTAAATGGTTTTCTACTCTCCCTCCACGCAAATGGGGGTTCATTTACTCTAGATTCAACCTTCCCAATTCCTAAGCCATTTTGCGTAATTAGTATTTAAGCGTATAACCCGAACGGGTAGTAAGACGCGGTGCATGTGGTCGAAGAATCACTTTTACTCTAGATTCAACCTTCCCAATTCCTAAGCCATTTTGCGTAATTAGTACTTAAGCGTATAACCCGAACGGGTAGTAAGACGCGGTGCATGTGGTCGAAGAATCACTATTCGCACAATGTAGGTCAGCCACTCATTCTGTCATTGATACGTGGAACGCTTGTCTACGGGCTGGAGGCCGTCAATTTGGACAAAATCATTAAATAAAATATTTTATTTAATACCTACAAAAAAAAATTTGTTTACTACTTATAATCTTTTAAAGTGTCGTGGAGAAACTAAAGAGGTTTGAATCAGATCTCGTGGAAGAACTCGACCGCGCCCATAATACCATAGGGGAATTAACTAATCCTAACCCGATTTCGTGGACGCATAGTCTAAGGCTCTATTCTCTCAGTATACTAGACTGCCGATGACGGAGATATCGAGGTTCTACTCTCGTTCGGGTATACTAAGGGTTGTTTTTACAAAATTGTTTTCCTTTCACTCCATGCAAATATGGGCACACTTCCTCTAAATATAGCCTTCCTAATCCCTAAATTCACTAGCGTAATTAGTACATAAGCGTATATCCTAAACTGTTACTAAGATGCGCCGCTGAAAAAATCCTAGAAATTAAATTTAAAAAACTAATTTAATCAATTATATTAATCCAAATGTATATTTTTAATTTTCTGAATAAAACACTAATTATTGTGGAGATAAGGAGGGTAGGGGGAGTGTTCCTTCGGTCTTCTCTTCTAAGAATGCCAGTGTCTCCAACCTCTTACTATGTCAATCATTCACAACTTAATTATGTTGGCTACTGTATAACATTAGTTTGATAAGATTGTGATTGTTAAGTTATAATAGCTTTAAAATACTAGCTTTTATTTTTCACCACGTCTAGGTACTCGTTCGAATTGCACTCCCTATATATTATTATTATTATTATTATTATTATTATTATTAGCACCGCGTCTTACTACCCGTTCGGGTTATACGCACTTACGCTAATGTGTAATGGTAGGGTGATTGTGAGATGAAATGAAGGATCTACAGTTTAACGTGGAATCCGAACCACGGTGGAGACCTGGCATTCCTCACATTCACAAGATGTCTTGTCAGAGGTGAAGGAAGGGTTTGGTAATCAGATAAATCTGTGCCGGGACCGAGGATTGAACCCCTGCCGCCAGCACAGAAGACTGACACCTTACCCCGAGACCACCAGGTCACCCCTTAACAATAGTAAATACAGATTTAAATGTGGACTAAACGAGTAAAATATCTAGAAACTTGTGAATATGTTAAATCTATATATTAATAATACCCAGGCAACCAGGTATGTATGTAATGTAAGACTTATTATTTGTAATATACTGCCAGTTGCATACTCAGTGGGAAATGCTGATACAGAGATTGGAGAAAAGGGGAGAGGGGGGGGGGGACAGTAATGGAATTTGAACCTTCTCATCACTCCTAAAGATCTCAAATAATTTGAATAAAATCCTATACAAAATGAAGAACTATAATTATAGATCAGTCTGAATGTGTTGATTGTAAATATTAAATTTTAAGAGTTGGCTTACGATGTAATACTCAAAAAGGTTTATACGCTTAAGGGTTCCCAATTGGAAAAGAAGTACAAAAACAGCTTTTTTTCCTCGCCGCAAATCACTTTCCTTTAGGTTTATACTCATGTATATTAATCACGCCGAGCAATGGTGATGAGGAAAGTAGTATTCATAGGAGTATATCCTCATTGGCGTGAAGGAATATTGGGAAACCATTTAGGTAAAACCATATCCGTAGTACACCCGACTGGGATACAAACCCCCTATCTCTCCATCTTCGTCAATCCAGCCTATTGCGGGATTGGCGCCTCAGACCATTCTACCACCGATACAGGTATGTAGTACCCTCTCCCCAAAGTGTCGCTAGCCCACTTCTAGAGCTGGTACTCACCGGATCGGCACACCACATGCATGTCGGTGTTCTCAGGCACTCCCTACAGGTGACTTGTCTTAGACAAGTATTCCCTCTCTCCGGTTCCTGCTGCCCTGATACTTGCCACGCGAGTATAAGCAGCGCGGACCATGCTCGTCGAGATATCATGTCTGCAGTGAGTGAGTGAGTGGACTGATAGTCTCACAAGATGAAACTGAACAGGAAGAAGGGTTTGACTCTCCATACCGGATGTCGAGCGACTGTGTGGCTGATGTGCTCTACAGAGGAAAACCACTTCTTCCTTGATGAAGTAAATAACGCTAGTTGCAGTGTCCAAGTCACCTATAAACCTTTTCTTAAAATAAATATGTAAAAATGTTCCAACCTCTCATCTTCCCCCCTACCCCCATTCTCTTTGACGGAATCTAAAATTAACAATGTCATTGTCATACTTAGAAATTTATCGACAGATTGTATAGGAATGTTACAAAAATACACATACTAGATAGTAAATAGAACTATACAATTGTACTTACACTTTTTTTGTAATATATTTTATTTTTTTATTTTAGCACCGCGTCTTAATACCCATTCGGGTTATACGCACTTACGCTAATGTGTAATGGTAGGCTGATTGTGAGATGAAATGGAGGACCCACAGCTTAACGTGGGATCCGAACCACGGTGGAGGCTTGGCATTCCTCATATTCACAAGTTATGATTAATACACGTCTTGTCAAAGGTCAAGGAAGGGTTTGGCAATCAGATAAATCTGTGCCGGGACCGAGGATTGAACCCCGGACCCCCAACATAGAAGTCTGACACCTTACCCCTACACCGCCAGGTCACCATTTCGTAATATAGTTTTTACTATAGTTTGGAATATAAATTTTCAAAATTGACCATCAGTAACCAGTGGCAGGAACCTTATTTGTGTGTGAGCATGAGATGGAGTTGGAATTAGGAATAATTAAAAAAGATGGGTATTTTGAGGTGCTTGGCCAACAACGCCAAAATTTAAAATTGAATTCCCTTAGAATCTATTTGGAGTGTTCCCCATCCAGAAAAATTATGAAAATTAGACTCCTCTACAATCTATTTTAAGTGGTCCTTCCTCATGGATTTTTTGATATTTAAATCCCTAAATGGTATTTAGAGAGGTTTTAGTCTGGAAATATTACAAACATTAGATTCTTTTAGAAGCCATTTGAAGTTTCCCCTAGAAATTTTTTGAAATTTGGATGTTCATAGAAGCTCTTTAGATTGACTGATCCTCCACTAGCAAATTTTTGGAAATTGGATGTTTCTGAAAGATATTTAGGGTAGGCCTCGCCTGGAAATGGTTTGCAAATTAAATGCCTCTAAAAATATTTGGAGCAGGCTTTCCCTGGTAGAAATTTAAAAATTGTTTGCTTATAGAAGCTATTTAGAGTTTGATAAAAGGTCATCTTTCAGATTCATAATAAATAAAATAAGAGGAGACTGAAATAAGTCAAAAGTAAGGTAAATTTAATCCAGGAGGGGGCGAGAGCATACCTTCCCCCCTGCCTCACCTGGTTCCACTACCACTCTAAGTAACTACACCTTGATAGCTTTTCCACAGGAAGACAAACATAATATTTGGTCCCTCATGAAAGACTCTTTAGATATAGGTATTGAGTAGAATTTAAAAAAATCTATTTTTAAAGAGTTTGAAATTTTAAAAAAATTCGTCATTAATAAACCATCCTTGAATTAAAATACTGTAGTTACAAAAAACAAGTATAAAGTGTTATTTATAAAACAAACCTCCCTCCTCTCCCTTCCCAAATATACCATTTTAAAATAAAAATATTAAAAGCATTTTTAAGAAACATTGAATTTATGAAACTCAACTATTGGTTACCATTCTAAATCCTAAGGATGAAATTAAAATAACGATCTTGTCTTGAGGCATGAACATATAACATCTAACTATAGTGTCCGAATTAAATCCATCAAATTGTTTCAGCTGTATTCTCAGGTATAGACATAATTATAAAACCTAGTTTTTTAAGTTTGCACTAAAATGTTTTGCAACTACAATACTTTATCTACATGAGAAAGTTAAAATATACAAAAAAATAAATAACATAAATTTATAAAAGTTTAAAAAAATCAAGCTCATATCCCCCCTCCTACACAAGATTTAATTACCCTACTTTTTAGCAGAATGCTCTACTATTGATTAAGTTATTTTCAACAGGTAAGAACCAAACTTTCTCAAAATGTGACAAATTTTTTGTACCTAAGGTTTGGTTTACTCTGTACTCCTGTACCTTTAAGGTGAAATGCAAGTGTGTGCGCAAATTAAGGTTTGTATTTTAAGATTTTTTACATAAAATAACATTTCTGGTCAAACAAAATTAAACATTGCTTCAATTTACATCTGTGTTTAGTTTAATTTACTTCAGTTAACAATACAAACCGTTCTTGACCATTTATATTGGGCATCATGGAATTTTACCAGAACTTTTCTTCATTTCTGTTCAAATGACACTATGACCATATTGAATATTCAACAATTGTTGAAAATACTAGATGTTGAAAATACTAGATGTAGAAAACTAAGCTTAACATATCCACTGAAGAAATATTTAATCTATTTTGGCCAAAAACATTTCTGTTATACAAACTGCAAAAATACTGACCATCTTGTCTTGATAGCAACATGTCTTTTTTGACTAATATTTACTAATTAATATTATGCATAGCTATTTTCTGACCTTCAACCAGGTAGTTTGGACAACAAAAACAACTAGAATATATTTATCAACGATACCCTTAAAGAATGTGCTAGATTTAATTGTAATTCATTGAAGCTTATATTTAACAACACATTTTGGTATATTTCATGTATAGTTTTTTTTATTTTTTTTAACTTCAATCTTTTTCCAACTACAGTGCATCCCTTCCAGTAACAACAAGAACATTTTGATAAATATAACTCAATGCTTATGCTAGCCTCTCAATTTATTAAGTTTAAACAATATAAGGTAATCATTTTAAACTGTTCAGTTCTAATATAACATATTGTGAAAATTTCAATTAAGGGCTTAGAGCGAGTTGAAACCAGAAAAGCTACATAAATATGTTTCTGAAATGATTTTTTTTTTTATTTATGGTGATTCAAGAACAAATCCCAACATTACTTTTGCACCTTTATAGTTAAGTTTTTTTTATGTTGGAAAATCGTCCTCTTCCCTAATAAGAATACAAAATTTAAAGCAAATTTTTTAGATCTAAAGGTACCAAGAAGACCAATTAAGATTTTTGTTTTGCTTCTTTTATGGTCAACTTTATGTTGAGTGCTTGAATTAGAAAAAAGTGTACTCATCCCAAGAAATGCTGGTTATTCAATTTATATTTCCTGGCTAACAATCTCCAAATCTTCCCATTAATTGCATCAAAATCAAGCCAAAATTGTCTAGTATCTTTTGGTGTGTATAAAAAATACATAAACTTTCCTTCCATATACAGTATGGGTCAGAAAGTGTACACATTTAATAACACTGGAATAACAACAAAAGATTGAAAATGTTCTACATACCCTTGAATTTGGAAGGAAGACCAGTCCAAATAGCTTTTAGAGACATCTAATTTTAAAAACTCTTTCAGGAAGAGGAGAGAGGGGTGGCGGTGGAAAGCAAGTCCAATGTGAGTGTGAGTGTAGTTAGATTGTGAAAATACCTTTTGGAACACTGTTTAGTGCATAGTTATATTCTTAATACATGGTTTAGTATTAAGGATATAACTATGCACTAAATAGTGTTTGAAAAAGTATTTTAAAAATGTAGCTACCCTTAACTTCAAACACAAAACCACAAGATTCAATAAATATAGAATGCATATTATGACTAGAGCCCAATGGTGAGACGCGATAAAACGAAAAGTGCCATACTAGGATGGAATCAAGTACTTTTTTCCTTTGATAGTTTTTAGATATGATTTATGTTTTTGAAAAGCAAAATAAATCGAAATTGTCTTGTTACAGGAAAGCCTCCTATAAAACGAAATAACACCGCTTTTACCAAAAAAAAACTTTAAATAAACACAAAATAAAGAAGAAATTTTGACCATGCTGTAATTTGATAAGCATTTTGTTGTGATGTAAGCTAACTTTAGGCCACAAAATTTTGAAATATGCAGACAAACTTGACAAAGAATTTTAAAGCAAATATATAAGATTTAAATAATAAATTTTAATTTTGTATACATTGTCTCAATATTTAGATAATACTTAAGCACCTCAGATAAAATTTAATTTTGAATAAACATGAAATAACACCGAAAAGTGAGATTTAAAAAACAAAATAATTTTTACTGGACTCTAATTATGACAAATTCAGCACTTCCGATGCTCAGGAATTTTGTATAAGCATTGTGTTGATTGCGAGTGGGTTTTAAAATAAGGTATTTACATCTGGGGTTACAGAGATTATATTCGCAATCCTGGCATCCTGTGCAAAAGTAAAATTTATAATACATACTAGGTTTGTCGAAAGATAATACATGGTATACTAAACTGTGTGTATTAAAACCTAGTTATTTTAAATAAGTGTTTTTGGACCTACACATTTCTAGTAGGCTGCAGAGATATACTGTATATACTGGCATTATTAACTTTGTGTCAGTAATTACTGTCAGTTTAAGCTGGTAAATGAATATTGCCCCTTATCCATTTCTTTCGCTCCTAGTTCTCATTCATGTTGCCCTTCAATTACTACCAGTATTTTATAGGCCTGTGCGGAAATCACATTTTAACTACGGACAATTTTCAGGTGGCAGATAACAATTTCCCATGAGAATATAAAATATCTTTGATCACAATAAATTTAAAATTCTGTTATCTTGTAAAATAAATTAAAGGTAAAAAAATATGTACACTTAAAATGATAGTATTAATTAATTATTAAATTGTAAAGTTTTCCAAATAAAAACTATATAATATTTTGTCTAGTAAGTGTTGAGTATGTTTATGATGTAAGGTAATGCATCTGTAAAGTTGTGTTTTTTTTTTAACCGAGCATTTTTGGTAAAAACAAAAATACATTTTAAATTAAAGCTCAAAGTGTGAATTTTAATAACTACTCACACAGTGAAACATCAAAATATTTAAATTAATCTAAATAAATAAAAGTGAGCCACAGTCTCGCCTATAAAAATAATTAAAAAATTCTCAACTGAGCCAATGTCCATGGTTACCTCTTACGTTTTAGTCACCAAAGATATCACAAAAAGTGCAGTTGTATTCCAAATATAATAGTTTATTCAACTATTATTATCTATATATACCATTATAAATAATAGTATTTACATAAAAGACGTGTCTTTATGCAAATAAGTGAGGTGTATTTTGTTAATATTTGATATATAAATGACATTTTTATCATTATTTTGTTATAAACTTATGTTTTCCTGCATTAAATATACTAAGGGATCAAATAAATATTACTATCAATAATATGTGCCATGGTTGTGTTATTTAATGTCTCTCAGTTGTGTTGTAAGGGAGTTATGAAATAAAAGCAACTAAAGTTTTGGGTATCCATTTACTTAACGGAAGTTAAGTTTAATTTAAATTTAATATATTACTAACATTTTTAATTAAATATTTCTCCTTGCCTGAATTTCTGGAACAACCAACTTCTCGAAGTTCAGGATCTTGCATAGCCCTTGTACTTTTATATCAACAATGAAATACATAATACAATACAATACAATACAATACAATACAATAAAAAGAAGAGTGGAATGTAGAATCTGGAAGTATTTCAAAGGGTGCAAACATGAGGAGTGGAGGAGTAGGGGAATATTAGTGGGAAGGAGAAAGATTTGTAATGAGTTAAACATAAGAACGCAACATTTTAATTTTCCTGTGTTTAGATCTAGTTGGAAAATTGACAAATGCATTCAGTTTAGTAAACTACAAAGAAATAAAACTATGTATGGCCTAACTTTAAAATGTTCCAAATGTTGTTACTACTATTTTATACGTCAGAGCACACAAAATAGTAGCAGGTTTTAAACTACAAAGAATGATAATCTATCATAAAATAAGTAAAAACAAACATAAAAGTTATGAATTTATTATGATTTACAGCTAAAATACAATATATACATCAGATCTCTTAACAAGATAATAATTACACAGTTTCCATAACTGAATCAGTGTGGTGCTGGTTTGTGACCATCAACATAAAAATTACGAGTCGCCTTGGGTAGTTCCAATACCATTCCATCATATTCCTTCTTTAGAATGATTTGACAACCTGACAAAAAGAGTTTAAAAGAAAACAAAACTAGTTAGATATTATCTTAAGAAATCAGGCAAACATAAAAAAAGCAAAAGTAACAATTTAATGTTAATCACTAAGAATAATAATAGATTTAATCACCTTTTTGTAAAGCATGTTACTACACTAATAGACTAGGGATGATGCAGACAAAGAGTTTGGAATAAATGTAACTATATTTGCTTGAAGCTAGAGTGGGAAACTATTTAGGCCTATAAAAATAATCAGTACAGCCATTTAGGATTCAATCCTTGACCTTGTCATCAGCTAACCAGACTAGAAAAGCTTGACGAGTAAGTTTAATGCTCAATGGTAGAAGTAATAATCACTGATGATAAAGTTTTATAAATTTTATAATATAGACTTGAACACATAAAGTTCGTTCACGGTAGGAGTTTACCTATGAAAGGACTTTTTTCCCTACCAGAAATCTATTATATAGTAGGATATTGGTAGGAAAAAAGACCTTTCAGAGGTAAACTCCTACCGTGAATGAAGTATATGAAAACAGTGTAGAAATACTGTACAATAATTTAAAGTAGGTGAAAATGAAGGAACCCAATATTTAAGACTAGTCAGGTTAGGCCTATACAGGAACAAACATATCCTACTTCACTGTTCTTTTTTTTTTTTTTCTTATTTCTCTTTTTTAAACTTATAACTTATGGCTTTAAATTTTTGGAGAGATAAAACAAAGAAAAGTATATGGGACTAAATGATTGAAAAGTAACATAAAACTTGCATATGTTTTTTATGTATTATTTTTGTGTCTCTTTAATATGATAAAGCTGTGTCTCCAAAAATTTAAAACAATGTGTAACTGTGCATATGAAAAGAAGTGTGTAAAATTAATTATGAAGAAGAGAAGAAATTAAGATAGAAGTGTATGGTCCTTCCTATGATAAATGAACTGTAAATAAAACCATGTTTGAATAGTTTGTTTTTAACAAGCGGCTTACAAATACAAATGGACTCATATTTTAAAAACCGACAACTAAAGAAGCAAGCCACAAATATCAATGTATGTATGCAAGGGTGTAGAAAGCTATTTTTATAGGGGGGTCCGTGATAAAATGTTACCAGTACTATACCTTTCGCCAATGTCTTTTGTATATATGAAGCCCCCCTGACATTTTACACCCTCGCATGTATATCAGTGTTCAATTCTCCCGAGCTTAGAAAGAGGTCTAGTGTTCTTCAAATAAAGCCCTTGTGATGTGCGAATCTATGTTATCAAACAGCAATGTTTGTAGATTCGACGAGTTACATACCTAATCTCGAGTTTTCTCTGAGGAAAGGCGCAAGATCCAACAAATCTTCTTCTTTCTCTTCTGCCTCTGGTAATTTATCTATTTGCTCTCCATGGACATACACATGACATGTTGTACATGCCAGTGAGGCCTCGCATGCACCTAAACAAACAGAACCATACAACTTTATCTTGACTGTTCTCCAGATATGAATAAAAATTATGGCACTCAAAATAATATGAAAAACCAATTGGCTAGAAGCTATTAAGAAAAATCCATGCACACCAGAAAAAAGCAGGCTATTGATTAAAACAAAGGTCTTGTTTATAGTTTATACATTTAAGGAATATTAAAATATATAATTATATGCTAAAGATTTTTTTTTGTGGTACATGTATTTTGGGTATTGAGATAAAACATTGTATTTATTAAGCTCGACCAACTAGTAAAGGCCTCAAAGCTTAAAAGAAAGTATTTGATTCATGGGCATACTTTGAACAATACCATTTTTTGTTTAAAAGAGGCCACTATCTATTTTTGGTTTGTTTTATCGACATTTAGGAGAATCAAAATAGCAAACTAATAAAAGAGTTAAGCTTGCTATAGAAAATATTTTCACTATAGTATTTGTGTAGATAGTACTCCCCTTTGTAATAATATTATAAAATTAAATTTTACATCCATTACTGTTTCCTGCCTGTGGCCTGGGTCAGTTTTTAATTCAAATCACATATTTTCCACTACTGGCTTGCTAGGCCTGTTGTAGCTTTACATGCCTTATAACCTATATTTAAGACTAGGACAGGCACAACACCCAGTCCCCAGTCGTTAATTTTTCACTGTAAATTGGTAAACCCACATTTCTCCAACAATAAATTTTTCGGCCATGCCGGGAATTGAACCCGAGACCTTTAGATCAGTAGACAGACACGCTACCGACTGAGCTAAGATTTCGAGCATTATAAAATAAAATAGCAATTATTATTATTTTCTAAATAAACTTGTCTTATGAAAATATTTTATAGTAATTTAAATTACCTTCCATTTCCACACCATATCTGTGTGCCAGATACAAGACATTGTCTCCAACTTTCCCTTTTACTTCTGTTCTTTTACCATCTTTATCAATGTATGTTATTCGGACACTGAAAAATAAAGCAATCATTTTTAGAATAGATTAAACAGAATAGGCAACTTTTTACAATAATGATATGGTGTAATGATGGGGACTAGATAGAACTAGCTCAAGATAAGGATAGGGTGTAATGATGTGGACTGGATAGAACTAGCTCAAGATATGGATAGGGTGTAATGAGGTGGACTGGACAGAACTAGCTCAAGATAGGGATAGGGTGTAATGAGGTGGACTGGATAGAACTAGCTCAAGATAAGAAGGATAGGGTGTAATGAGATGGACTGGATAGAACTAGCTCAAGATATGGATAGGGTATGATTAGGTGGACTGGATAGAACTAGCTCAAGATATAAATAGGGTGTGATTAGGTGGACTGGATAGAACTAGCTCAAGATAAGAATAGGTTGTGATTAGGTGGACTGGATAGAACTAGCTCAAGATATGGATAGGGTGTGATTAGGTGGACTGGATAGAACTAGCTCAAGATAAGGATAGGGTGTGAATAGGTGGACTGGATGGAACTAGCTCAAGATAGGGATAGGGTGTGATTAGGTGGACTGGATAGAACTAGCTCAAGATATGGATAGGGTGTGATTAGGTGGACTGGATAGAAATAGCTCAAGATAGGGATAGGGTGTAATGATGTATACTGGATAAAACTAGCTCAAGATAAAGATATGGTGTAATGAAGGGGACTAGATAGAACAAGCTCAAGATAGGGATAGGGTGTAATGAGGTGGACTGGATTGAACTAGCTCAAGATAGGGATAGGGTGTAATGAAAGGGAGTGGATAAAACTAGCTCAATATATGGATATAGTGTAATGAAGGGGACTAGATAGAAGTAGCTCAAGAAAAGGATAGGGTGTAATGATGTGCTCTAGATAGAACTAGATCAAGATAGGGATAGCGTGTAATGATGTGGACTGGATAGAACTAGCTCAAGATAGGGATAGGGTGTAATGATGTGGACTGGATAGAACTAGCTCAATATAAGGATAGGGTGTGATAAGTTGGACTGGATAGAACTAGCTCAAGATAGGGATAGGGTGTAATGATGTGGACTGGATAGAACTAGCTCAAGATAGGGATAGGGTGTAATGAGGTGGACTGGATAGAACTAGCTCAAGATAGGGATAGGGTGTAATGAGGTGGACTGGATAGAACTAGCTCAAGATAGGGATAGGGTGTAATGAGGTGGACTGGATAGAACTAGCTCAAGATAGGGATAGGGTGTAATGAGGTGGACTGGATAGAACTAGCTCAAGATAGGGATAGGGTGTAATGAGGTGGACTGGATAGAACTAGCTCAAGATAGGGATAGGGTGTAATGAGGTGGACTGGATAGAACTAGCTCAAGATAGGGATAGGGTGTAATGAGGTGGACTGGATAGAACTAGCTCAAGATAGGGATAGGGTGTAATGAGGTGGACTGGATAGAACTAGCTCAAGATAGGGATAGGGTGTAATGAGGTGGACTGGATAGAACTAGCTCAAGATAGGGATAGGGTGTAATGAGGTGGACTGGATAGAACTAGCTCAAGATAGGGATAGGGTGTAATGAGGTGGACTGGATAGAACTAGCTCAAGATAGGGATAGGGTGTAATGAGGTGGACTGGATAGAACTAGCTCAAGATAGGGATAGGGTGTAATGAGGTGGACTGGATATAACTAGCTCAAGGTAGGGATAGGGTGTGATGAGGGGGACTGGATATAACTAGCTTAAGGTAGGGAGAGGGTGTAATGAGGTGGACTGGATATAACTAGCTCAAGGTAGGGATAGGGTGTGATGAGGTGGACTGGATATAACTAGCTTAATGTAGGGAGAGGGTGTAATGAGGTGGACTGGATATAACTAGCTCAAGGTAGGGAGAGGGTGTAATGAGGTGGACTGGATATAACTAGCTCAAGATAGGAATAGGGTGTGATGAGGTGGACTGGATAGAACTATCTCAATATATGGATAGAGTGTAATGAGGGGGACTAGACAGAACTAGTTCAAGTTAGGGATAGGTGGTGTACTTTTTCTAAGTGTGGCTATGAACTCTCATGTTCCTAATGCCATTTAGTAAATAAGTACATAAATTAGGGATGAGCAGTGCTGTAGTCGAGGCCGGGTGGTCCAGGGCAGCGCCCTGGTACTTTCTTGGCTGCCAGGGCACCAACCTGCCTCTTTAAAAAGATAATAAATAGTTTTGAAATGAAACTTCGGCATCAAGCCTGTTAGTAATAAGTCCTTGCAATGCGATACAATGCAATGCAATGAAACAAGGTAAAGCACCGGGTGTGAACTAATTGACTGTGAAAATTATAAGAACTGCACGTGAAGTAGGTATAAAATGATTATACAGGGTGCCGAGAGTGATTTGGAAGGAGAATAAGGTACTGGAAGACTGGAAAAAGGTTGTTATATTTCTTTTCAAGAAAGGGGACAGAAAGAAGTGTAGGGTCCTACAAATTATAGGGGGATAACACTGATGTGCCACTGTACGAATTATATATAAGATACTGTAGAAGAGAATAAGAAATGAAATTAGAGGATAGTGTAGAGAGGAACAGCACGGATTTAGAGAACAAAGGTAATACAACAAATGATGTAAAGAAGATATACATACACACACTACTGTAGATCTATATAGGCCTAGTAATTATCTTATTTAGCTATAATGATGTGTAATATTAAATCCTAATAAACTAATAAAAACATTAACCTAATAGTAAATAACTATGAGACATTACTATAGAGATTTATAAAGAATAATGGGGGTTTGTGGGGAAACAGAGTCAAATTTCAAAAATTGTACCAACACAATACATTTCAAAAATGCAAAAATTTGTGTTGAGACAGTTCTGTTAAAACAATAATCATTAAAACCCGGCTCGGTGGCGTAGTTGGCTAACGCGCTAGTAGTGTTGAGCTCGACTGTCGAGGACGTGGATATCGAGGTTCGAATCTCATTCGGGTGAACTGGGGGTGGTTTTTCCTAAATGGTTTTCCACTTTTCCTTCACGCAAATGCGGGTTCACTTCCTCTAATACAACCTTCCCAATTCCTAGTCCATTAGCGTAAATAGTACTTCAAGCGTATAGCCCGAATGGGTAGTAAGACGTGGTGCTAAATATATTAAATAATCATAAAATGCACAAATGTGCACTATTTAGAATTTTGATGCTCTCATGCTAAGAATAGAATTAGCCAATTTGATGTGGTTTTAAAAATGTTTAACATTTACTTTGTAACAATAATTAAATAACGTACATACACTTCTTCTTCGGATTCCGGATCTTTCCACTCGTATTCCCCATGAGCTAAAGCTGTAAAAATTAAAAACAACATTAATTGTTTTTTCTTTAAACTGCAAAGAATCTTAAATTTAGTGAGGTAATAAAAAAACCACTTGGCGTTTGTTAAGGCGCTAACCTACTATTTTAAAATGCTATAATTAATCAATAGCCTAAATTTCAAAATAGAGTGCCAGCTTACTAACAAGTGGTAGATGTGGTAAATTCAATAAATAACTTGCTAATTTATATTTGTATTCTAATATCACACAAAAGAACAAAATTGTATTTTATCATGAAAGAGTCAGTAGAATATAAGGATTCTAATTTTTCAAATAGGCCTAATTTGATTAGTCATCACTCATTGACTTGTTATAAAGTTATCTCTATAAGGAAAACCTCTTTTCGCTTTAAGGTAATTGTATTATATTTGGAAGAAGATATAGGAACGAAGATAGAAACATTTATAAGGAATGGCCATATATGGCTTTTACAATAAAAAGAAGAACAAGGTTCACACTTTACACTGCTGCCACATAAAGAAAATCAATCGACACCACCAAATCTCCCGACCTAGGTTTCATTCTATTAGAATTCATCAGGGGAGAGAGTGGCTGAATCCGAATAGTCAAGTACACTTGACTTGATGCAGATTTGATGCAGTCTTCATAATTTTACACTTCTCGCGGTTTTCATAGTGAAGACTGCATCAAACTATTCGAGCGGCAACACACTTGGGCCCGCACTGCTGCTTCCTACCGAATAACTTAGAAACTATGTAGTAAAAGCCATCTATTAGCTCTAATGAAAACGAAATATTTGTGTAAGTTGGTGCTCAAGCAGACGAAACGATAATACTAAAACAATTGCCAGTCAAACACAGCACTAACGCCGCAAGAAAATCACATGGCTCGTAGCTTTCGTAACCATGGTTACCAAGACCTCGAGAAGACTGAATCGGTCTAGTCCACGACTATTCGGACAGATCTACACTTGGTCATGTGATTGCCAATGCAGCTATCAACGGCATGAGCCAAAGTGACGCCACATAAGTAGACTATTTGGATACAGCCAGTGATACGCGCAACGCAACTTCCTAAAAGAGAAAACCAAAAAACACAAAATGGAGAAAAGGGAAATTTGTAGATAAATGATAGGACACTTAAGATAGGAACATGTATAAGGAATAACATAAAGAACAAATACAGGAAATGGACATAGGATATTAAAAGCTTCTTTTTCCATATAATTAGGAATGGAGTATAAAAAAGCAGCTAACATATAAAATAAAATTATTATTGAAATGTTCTGAACCCTACATTAGAGGAGGGCGTATGGTAGGATAGGGAATTGTAGATAAAGTTAATGAGGATGGATTAGGCTGTATGGAGTTTTTTTAAGCTATATATACATTTTCTTGCCTATCCCGTTAAGGAACAGCGTATTCAGATATGTATGTATGTATGTATGTATGTATGTATGTAAAATAACCATAATATTTCATCTAATAAAACTTACAGACAGACATGTGTACACATCTCAAAATTTGGCGATTGTTTATAGGAAACTTAATGGACGATTTTACCATTTGACAACCGAGCCGAGCGAATACTTTTAATAAACAATTAGCTTTTAAACTTAGAATCATTTCGTGTGTATCACAATAAAAATACAATGCAAAAACTTAAACTTGCAACATATTATATCATAACTAGTGTTTGAGTCGTTATTTGTTTACATAGGAATTGGCAGTTATAATCGATTATTGTTGGGATAGATCGACTAATTAATCGATCGATTCATGGGCTACGTAGAGGAATCGATTACGTTCCTGCTACAACCATTGATCTCTATAAAATAGCTGGATGGATATCTCTGGCTGAAATTTTCGAGCTGGCGTCTGCATAGCATTTTGTAAGAAAGAAAAAACTTTAGAATCCTACCCTATAGTTGTGTTTAGTTAGGATAAAATACCTTACAGAAGGAAATTTCTATTTCCTTTCTAAATGGTCATTCATCCTAACAAAATATTATTTATGTGATAGTTTTCTTATACGAAATAAGGCCTTAAAGATAAGGATTATTACTAAAATCAGGATTTAGTGGAGACCGTACTTCCTACAAGCCTATAACCTAAATTATCATTTGAACGTAAGATTTCTACACAAAGTACGTCATTCAAACAAATGTAAACAAGATTTAAGATACCTTATTCATTATATTTATCGAACTTTCAATATAATATGATTTCTGAAACCAAGATACAAGCTAATAATTAACTTTAAATACAAGTGTAGCCGTGGCAGACAACAAACAACATTGATGATAACTAAATAGTTAAACGTGTTAAAGATTTTATTCGTATTTGTAAAGTGTTACCTGTAAAACGAATTGTATATTCCTTAATGTAAGGGTTTCTTTATGAAAGTGTGGTATAATACTTCACTATTTTCAAACAATAATATTTTTATTCATGAGACATATTTCCGCATAAGAACATTTGAAAGAAACCAGTGTAGCAGACGATAAACTTGAGCGTCACGCTTTTGTCCTTGGCAATATGTATGTGTACATTAGCCCCGTGGCTTCTTTGGTGCTGACTGACAGCTCACAGCTGACTTCTGACTGTCAACATTTAGGTGTATACCTAAATTTTGACGGTCAGAGGTGACAGCTGCTAAACACATGTTTTTGTAGATCATATGGTTCGGCGTAGGGATACATAATTTGGTCTGGTAACTTTTAAAAACTTTTAGCTATCAGCTGTGAACTGTCAGTCAGCACCAAAGAAGCTATGGGGCTACTGTATGTCCATACAGTCATATTGTAGAGATCAATGGCTACAACTTATAAATAATCAGAGATAGATTGAATCAATTTCAAAAGCTAGTATAGTATTTTATATTTTTTTGGAAACAATTTCTTTTACTAGTAATTGGAAACATAATATGACACTCAAAACATCTAGACAATGTTTCTATTTTTACATCTTATATTGGCTATATTAATCAAATGAAAAGGTTTTTTTTCTATGTTGACAATTGCGCGAAATCTACTGCATGCAGGGGGACCGAAGTGTTTAAAATTAGTCGCCCATGTAACAAAGATGTGCAACTAAAAGCTGGAATTCGGGTGAAAGTATGTCGTAGAATATTTTATATTTTAATGTATGTGGACTATTGCAAAGAATTAAATAGTGTTGAAAGAGGCACAGAGGACAGTATATAAAAGTGTGTCAACGCCAATATTGTTGTTTAGATGTTAACCATAAGTTAGTCAGGAGAATACAAGAGCAAGGTAAATTCTTTTGGAATGAGATAAATAATTTTAAAAATTATTATTATTATTATTAGCACCACGTCTTACTACCCATTCGGGTTGTACGCACTTACGCTATTGTGTAATGGTAGGGTGATTGTGAGATGAAATGGAGGACCTACAGTTTAACGTGGAATCCGAACTACGGTGGAGTTCTGACATTCCTCACATTCAAAAGTTGTGATTAACACACGTCTTGTCAGAGGTGAAGGAAGGGTTTGACAATCAGATAAATTTGTGTTGGGCCCGAGGATTGAATCCCGGACCCCTAGCACCAAAATCTGACACCTTACCCCTAGACCACCAGGTCATCAGCTATTTTAGAAAATATATGGAAAAATTCATATATACAGAGTCGGTAATAAAAGGGTGTTGAAGAAATGTGGTTTTAAATGGATAGGTCAATGTTTAAAAAAAAGCATATTATGTTAGTTTGGGTATGTTGAGAGGATGAGTATGGATAGAGTGACAAAGCAAATATATGAAGGTAGAGTGCTATTAGTGCGTTATGAATGAATGTAAGAAAGGTCTTATTACAGCTTGAACATGTTGTACACATATGTTACTTACGGTACGTTGGCATTAAGAACGTGGAAGTTCATTGCTACACTCACATAAAATAGTACGCCACCTACTCCTGCTTTGAGCTAGTCATACTGAGTCCACCTCATTACGCCTTATATGTATATTTACATTTTATATAGTGGACACTAACTAGTAGCTTGGTATTGATATAATCTAGACTTTGCTAAGTCATCAAACAAGGATTATATTTTGTGTTTTATAAACCTTGATAACCACGTTGGCTATAGTTTTTAAGCAATTATTAGTAGCTATAAGTTGACTGCTGGGACCACTAACAACTTAACGTTCACTTAACGTACCGTAACAAAACGTAATGGTTCTCATAGTGTCTTTAGAATTGACGCCATCATGACACAGTTAGTTTAAAACAATTAATGTTCACTTCACTTAAGCGTTGTCCAAGGGAGAATTTTGACGATACATGAACGTTAAGTGAAGTTCAACCCTTCCCTGTGGTGGTAGCGTCCTTTCCCTATCCAAACAG
>CABFOW010003172.1:60241-80770 GCA_902141385.1 Timema californicum | reverse complement strand
GACAAGCGCGTTAGCCAACTATGCCACTGAGGCGGATTTTAAGACATAAGGTTGTAAAATTACCAAACATTTTCAATCCGTGAGATTACGAGAGAGAAAAAGAAAGAACGCTATGCTTGAGTTTGATAAATTAAATTCATTAAAACCAAATCCCGGACTTTGGAAACCTAAAGATAATTTTAAAAATGCAAAAAACTTTCAATATATATAAACAACTATATATATTTTTAAAAAGATGTGTAGTTAATATAAACTTTTCTCTACTAGACTTTTGTATTCTGCTATAATTGATTTACAAATATTCGATTCAGGAAAAAACTATCCGCTCCTAAATCAACCCTCTCCAGCTTCGCTACAGTATCTCATCATGGATGTGTATTTTACAACCATACAAGCAAAGAGGATACAAAACTCATTGCCTACACATATTAACTTCTCATTCCGGCAACTATGCGATTAGAGAAAGTATTTATGCATCCAAAAATATCGATAGTGCTTAAAAATATATTTATTCAACATAAATGCTTAAAAATTATTCAAAAATGCCTAAAAATTACCAAAAAAGGACAAGAACCAAGGAAATGCGTCTAGAAACCCAAAAGGACAAAAAATAGCAAATGATAACTGTTTTTGATGTACCAATAAAATATGAAATGTCATCAAAATCTTGGTTCTTTAACTTGAAACTGTAAAAAATTATTTGATTTAAAAAAAAAAGTTCCAAGCCAAAATAACAGTATTAGACATTATAAGGAAGGAGCCATAAAATTATTAGCAGACTGAAACTTGAAGTGCTAACTTTATAAATGTGTTATGTCTATTTTAACGATGGCCATTTCCAGAGTTGGATTGAATTACTGCTGAGAAAAGAAAACGGAAATTAATTATAATGTAGATAACACCATCACACATTCAGCCAAAACATGTTACTTTGATATACTAGAGAAGGTTAGATAACCCTTGAATTGGGTTAATACGTGCATCACGACTTAGTATCTGTCTAAGCTACCTGAATAATTACACTAATAAGGTAGGGGGTGATGAGGTATAGTTAAAGGAAATGTGACCACGTGTGTTTGAAGGGAGAGTGAGAAACCATTTGTGGCGTAAATAACTGCCTCAGTACGCATGATACAACTTCAAACACTGAAACACACGTCATTGGCAACCCAGACAAAGCAAGAGTGTCACTTGAATCATTGTACTTGGTTATGATTCCCTGAAATTAAATCACACATGAACTAACTAGTAAGAAAATGTGATTCGGGTTTCATTAAAATCAAGAGTTTCCTTTTGTCAATTTCAAGTCCAAGATGATTTGGTTTTTTTTTCTTCGGGAATAATAGGTGTACACTTTCCAAAGCAAATGATTATATTATACTTTATATTCAGTCTGATGCATAAATTCTATTTTTTTCCATCATATCTCCATAACTCTTTGAGATATGAAATTACTTGTAGGTACAAATATGTAGGTCTATTTAAAATAAAAAAATCTTTTATCCAAAAACATATTTGTATAAAACCAATATTTTTTAAGCTATACGCAAATATAGTCAACTCTGATTTTAATGAACTCGATTGTAGTTAATATTCGGCTACAGTGAACCTAATTCATTGGTCCCAACACATATATATTTCAATGTCTGTTAAAAAAATTCGTTTATAATGAAACTTCAACTTCGGTTTTAGTGAACCAAAAAATTAAAACTTTCAATAAGAAATGGCATTCTAACATCATAATTATTAAACAAAAACATAACTTTTTGGTTGTTTAAACTTGATACAGATTCTCTGAGTTATTATCTAGGTATCACAAATCTTGACTGAAAGTACGGAATGTGGACGGGGTAGGGGGGAGCGCTGAGCTTAAACAGTCACTGTACTTATGGTCTGGCTTAAGTTTTAATACCTTTGTCTGCGACAAATAAAGGAAGACAATCTTATGAGTTGTATTAATACGACAGGAGTAACAGGACAGTGAAAGACAGTCTGTGGGCATTTAGAAATAACTAATAATATTGCTTTCACTAATCCTTTTCTTCGAGAGGGTACATGGAACTAAAAAAAATTAAACTATTATACTTAGTTTAGTTTTTTTTGGAATCAAGTGTGGAAAAAGTACAGACACTAGAGATGATCTGAAAAAAATATTAATTTAAACTATATACAGTAAACAGCAGAATATGACATCATTAAAAAAAAAAGATTATTGAATGGATTTCAATAAAGAGAGATTGCATTTGAGCTCGTATTTTATTTGTCACTAACCTAATTGTTTAACATTTAAAAAAAAATCTGTTTTAGTGAAATTCGGATATAGTGAACCAAATATCTGAGTCTTTAGAGGTTCATTATAATCAGAGTAAACTGTATATATAATTTTAAACTTTTCGAACGCTAAAGATAAAGTATTGCGAACGTTAAAAAAAAATTACCCCGAGTTGTTGATGGATTTTAACGTTTCATGAACCTCTGAACCCTAAAATATGTGGTTTTTGCAATGCCGTATGTCTGTTTGCCTGTTTATCCCTTAAATAAATAGTAGTTTAATAAAGGGCGAAAAGAGAAAAAAATCAATTTTCTCAAAATTGGCACTAACGATTTTTATTAAAATTCATATCTAGGCGTTGATTGGAATTATAAATAAAATTACTATTTTAATTTTTCCATGAACATGACTTTTAGGGTACTCTACAGGAGCGGTAATTTCCGTATCTCCGCAACTATTTGAGATCTTAAATAACCTATCATTGCAAAATTCACTATTATAAAAATAAAAATGTCTTATTTGAAATATATATTTATAAAATAAATAATAGTTTCTAAAATATTGTTATATATATTAATACCATTTTGTGAGCTCTAATTGTACAAAGATGCTACTTGGCTTTAACGCAATAATGCCATAGAGTTAGTAAATAAGTAAGTCTCTCAAAAATGTGTTGTTCTTTTTCATTTAACTTCTTAGGGGTAATGTTTGTACAGCAATGATCTATCTCTATAATTTTAGACTTAATAGTCAATATTTACTTATTTTCTTGCTCAAAATTTATAAATGAGGAATTTAATAGCGATGCAATAGCCACAAGATGTGCAACACCTAATAAAATGTCTAGAGTTCTAACTGGAAGTCAAAATTTTAATACGTAGTGTTGACCATTGTGGACCCATTATCGACCTTTATTATTGGTCCAAATATACAAATGAGGAATTTCATTCTTTAAAAATAAAATTATAAAATTTTAAACCAGGAGTAAAAAAAGGTTTTACCTAGGTATAGCGCACCTTGTGCTCGGGTTTGCTAGGGTCTATTAGTTCGTTTCACAAATATTACGAATTTTTTAAACAATGGAGCGAGAACACCCGCCTCGGTGGCGTAGTTAGCCAACGCGCCAGTCGTGTTGAGATAGACCGCCGAGGACGGTAAGATCGAGGTTCGAATCTTGGTCGGGTGAACTGGGGTGGTTTTTCCTAAATGGTTTTCCACTTTCCCTCCACGCAAATGCAGGTTCACTTCCTCTAAATTCAACCTTCACAATTCCTAATCCATTAGTGTAATCAGTACTTAAGCGTATAACCAGAACGGATAGTAAGACGCGGTGCAAAAAAAAAAACTGGAGCGAAAAAGTCCGTACGCAGTTCCGTTCCATTAATTTACTATAAAATGTTTTTAAAAATATTTTTTTCCCAAATGTAAATGTTGTGCACGGAACGCAAATATATAAATTACTAGATTTAAAAAGAATAAATTGTGATAAGCCCTTCTTGGTTTTTTTATTTATACATCTCCTTTTACACAACTTAGCTTGACCTAATTCATGTATGTATTCTCCTTCAGACCTTGATATCAAACAATGAATAATTATTATAAAACATTAGGCTAATGTATCACACTGTCTAAAAAACTGCATGGTTTCAAAATCAGTGTTAAACAAATATTCGTTCACTGAATGCTGTGTTTAACTAATAATATTAATAATATAGGTAAGATTATTTTATCTATTGGTAGTCCTGAAAAGTATTTTTTCTAATTCAATCTTTTTTGTGTCTAAAAATACTGAGTTAATAATTTGCAACTTTCATATTATTATTATTATTATTATTTATAAAGGTACAAAGCACAAAAGATAATTTGATTAATAAAAGTATATGTTATATTGCATAACACAGAAAAATACATTATTTTAGCGGAAACGTACTTGCATCAGCCTAGAGGGAGAATAGAAAGCCACATTATTTAATACCGACATTTAAAAACTTATTAATATACCTGACATTTACCATACACTAAATAAAACTACGAATTATTACAAGCCTCATTGGTCGAGTGGTATATGACTTCATTAACCCCTTAATTCATATGTATACACTTATTCAGACCTTAGATCAAGGAAATACAACTTTACCTCTGTGTGTGTGTGTTCACTATATAACATTGAATAATTGATATAACATATTTAGGAAGGATAACATAACCGGGATTCAAACCTAGCTTGAAGGTGTACCCGCATTTGCGAGAACCTAAGGATAAAGAAGTAAGAAAGTGTACCTACATTTTCGACAACCTATCCTGGTTCCTAAGATAAATACTATTTTTAATATATTTCTTGGATGCATGTCGACCTATCTAGAACATTCATCAATGACTTTTTTTAAACATAATTTAGTAAATATAAAAAATGTCATTAAACTTAGATATAAATGTAAATAAACAACGTCCACCACTCAGATGCCATGTCCACATTACCACTAGTACATACGTCATGGACGTGAATAGAACTTACGAGGCGTCTAGTTACTATAAAGATAACAATTACCGCTAACTACAAACATCCAGTTTGAATCCCCTTTCCTCCGCGGGATCATGTTTGTAAACATAAGTAATTAAATTCTGAAAACGGAAAAATGACACTTGAACACAGGAATCGAACCTGGGACCTTTGACTTAGTACGGAAATGCTCTAAAGGCTGAGCTATTCAGGAATCATCCCATGTCTATGGTCATTCTTCACTCATATCTTAAGGCAGAGTCTATGATGGACGTGCGGAAATCGTCGGCTACAAATGTGTGATTAATTAAGATCACGAGCTATCAGATAACGCAGCCACCTTCGACTAGGTAGTTGGCTTATTGCTTCCACTTGTACAATATTATAATTGTAAGGGATTGCATATTTAATAATCAAATAGCCAAAGCTATTATTATGCTTTTAGTGAGGATTACTCCATATAGATATAATTTTCTGAACATTGATTCCTAGATAGCTCAGTGGTTAGAGCATTGGCGTAGTAAGTTAAAGGTCCCGGCTTCGATTCCCATGTCGAGGTGTCATTTTTCAATTTTGAGAATATAATATATAGATGGAGTAATCCTCACTAGAAGCATAAATAATAGCTTTGGCTATTTAATTCATGTCATTTACAAAAAATTTGAACAAATGGTATCACCTACCCACAAAGCATAGTCCCACATACCGTTTGTCATAAGTCTCGTACGTAGATGGAACTCTCAAGGGCATCTACTTAAGTATGTAAATATAACACTTTTTATGTGTGTTAAATATACAGAAGTACATCAATAGAACTCCGTAGGTCATAATGGACACTTAAAACAATAAAAAAATATTCGTTGTGTCAAAAATACATTCAGTATAGCCACAAAACCTTCTAAAGATGGTCATCAAACCAGAAAAAATAATCGTCACCATGTAGATACGACGATTGAATCACATTATATTTTATTTCTACTATTATTTTTATCACATGTCTTAAATAAATGGTTACCTCTCCAGGACGTTCATCAATGTCTTAAAGTTTATATAACCATTATTTAATAAACCTAAAGTAACGGCATTGGCCTTAGATAAAAATTTAAACAAACAATGGCCACCACCCAGACGGCATGGTCACCATATCGTTTGCTGTACGTCCCATTCGACGCTACTTACCGTTATTTACAGGTGTCAAGTGCCGTTTACCCTTCCCTCTTTTCCTTATCATTTCCCCTCTCGTAGAATCACCCCCTGAACACCACGGTCAAAAGTTTAACACACCCCAAACTCCACAGTCACAAGTATACCACCAAAATAAACAATAATAAATAAAAAGCACAAAAAAAATCTTATGTGTACTCTTAAAACGTGAACTCATCGAGAAAAAGGCAAGACATCGATTTAGGATGTTTATTCATAAGTTATATATATATATATACATACATACATATATGATAGTATATATATATACATATATGATAGTATAAAGAAAAAAATATGATATGCGAACAATGACAACATTTTAAAGATCACATATTGGTATATTAGTTTTATATAAAAGATCCTATAGAGGTTAATATATCTCTCTCTTAACACTAGAAAATTTACTTAAAAATATTAAATAAATTTAATTTTTTCATTAGTTCTCACGGCATATATTGGCCAACATAACATACTAAAGCTCATTATAATAATGACTTATATATATATAAGTTTTAACCTGGTCGTATTATAAATAAGACCGAGAGTAATCTAGGCTATTATCATCAGTCATTGTCAAGAAGAAAATAGCCTTAATTAATTTTTCTTTCAAGAAGTCGACTTCCACAGTAAATAAACATTTCAGAAAGAACAAGATTATTTGAAATGCTATTTTAAATATTTAATTAATATTTTCTCTAATAGCTAAAAAGATTGGATGAACTTCACAAAACGTAATATTGTTAGACAAACAGATTTATCCAATATATTTACTCAATTAACTATCTATCTGTCTCCCGGACATAATAGTGATATTTGATATGTATCGAACTTAATCATAATCTCTAACTTCAATATTACGATCTATGAACCACCTCGAAACATTATCCATGATTAAATTTAATTTCAATCACTAATATATGAATATAACAATAAAAAAGACAATAATAGGCCAAAAAGTTAAATTTTGAAAAGGTTACGTTAAAAAAAATCATTTAAGCCGAGAGTTAAATTGTTCTTGCATTTTAAATCGTGTAGCCAAGGCTACAAATTCCCCAATCCTAAGTCAAGTTCAAGAATGTCGGTCATGTTGCCGGCGTTATATTCGCTTGAAAACCCAGAAGACATGGAAGGAAAAGAGCAAGGGGGGATGAGGACATCCCGTGCTCGTTCCCTTTAATTATAATTCAAAAAGATAATGGGTCTTATTGGGTTTTTTTCATCTTAATTTCTTTACACTATCGTTGTCATTAATTATTGTTATTAAAAAATTCACATATTATTAAGAATGAAATATCTAGAGTCAATCAATCATGGTCATTAGTTATTGTTATTAAATTTCTTCATATATTTTCGTAGGTATTAATTCCTACTTTCTTATCCACTATATTAGAGAGATAGAGGTAAGTATTCGCCATGGAGACAGTAAAAATGGCATAGAGCAGCTTAAAATATTACAGTAAAATTATTTATCTAACATCATTATTGAGATATCTACATTTAAATAAAAACAGGGACATGCATATGAAGGAATCTCTCGTCCCATAAAAGTTGGCGAGCATAACTGTAGAAGCTCACATCTGCTTTATTCTTTCTACAAATCTCTTGAGTAATTGTGTTATCTTCTGAGATTATACCACCAAGATACTTGATATATATGTCTGATGTCATAGTCTTCCAATTTAAATTTGATTGGTTTATTTATTCTTATCATCGTGAGGCACACTGTCTTCGATTTACTTATTTTTAATATAAAATGATCAAATTCTCCCCTCCACCAATCAAGTCTTCTCTGTACTTACCCTTCTGACTCACCCCTTCCTTATAGATAAATGTAATAATATGGCGTCATTCCATTATTCTTATTTTTATAACTTTAAACTATTTTTCATCTATCTTCACTAATAATAAAAGTTCTACACCTTAACTAAGGTTGTGGCGTGTCTGTCTACTAAAATAAGGGTCACAGTTTCAATTCTTGGCATGGCCAAGGTTCAAAAAGTGCACGTTAAATACATAAATAAAAAAGTGAAAATATAGTAGTAATGTAGGGTACAAGTACCTGTATAGTTTTCATAGTTTTGGTTATTTTATCTACATTTAATAGTGCGTCAAGGAGTGTACCTTGAACAAGGAAATCATGCCTTAGGTATTAGATTCCACGTCACCTGGATTGTGGTGATACTGTCTGAGCTAAGGCGGAAATGTAGCTCGGAACGATGACTGATTGCAATGGGACTGATTCAGGCCATTAGCTCAGTGAACTGGAGGGGCTTTGACCGATACCTCCTGGTAGTGTGTTAATTAATTGGATTGAGAATGGTCGTGTTGACTACCTATAAACACAGGAAAACGTGTATTCGCCGCTATTCATAACTGTTTCGGGTGGACAGTAAAACATCGTTTATAACAAATGTCCCATTTTTGCTAAATTCTCTAGTTTTTTCCGTCTATGAATATTTTTTAAATAAAATTTTATATAAAATCAAACACATATTTTTAACTTCGTAATTTCTTTTGATATTAGGTTTATTTCACATTACAAAGTAGAAGATCTGGCTTCACTGATCGAGCAATGAGAATTATATATATATATATATAGTTACGGCTCAAGATAAATGAACCGGAGGTCTCTAGTTAACAAAGAAGAATTTTAGAATCTCAAAGCTCTTCTGATATAACCAAGGGCTAAGATTGGCCATATAGTCTAAGACAGAGGTGGCAACATATTTTTCAATGTATCCACAGGTGTGGCAAATGAGAAGTGAAATTCGCCACACCATATACAAATTGAGAAAATTTAACTTTCTCAATAGAATATTGAAATAGCATACACTTTTTGAACAAGTTTATTAAAAACCTGTACACTTTGACTACTTGGTTACAACTGCTTTAGAAGAATTTTATGAACATTTTTTAAATTGAAAAGGTAATAAAATTTAGTGCGAAAATTTGACAACATTTTTGTTTCTCAGGTTGGAGAAACATTGGCTGAATATCTGAACTCAATGCACTTGAGTAACACTTTCAGTTATATATAGGAAATCAAGTTACAATCAGGACACGCTGTATGGAGAGAAGTTTATTTTACTGTGAGAGCTGACAAACGCAAAATTCGCAACACTTTTATGTCTTTTACTCTGCTTGGCAGATGTGATGGTGTGTAGTGGTGGATTTATATTTTTTCTGCCTAAGGGCTACGCAGATCTGGCCCCCTAAAGCCAGAAACACCTTCAGACATGTTAGGCGTGTTACACTCAAATAAAATAAAATTTAAATATAATACTCCTGAAGAGACACCGCTCGTAAAGCCGTCTGCACATTCCAACCCCACCCATGCTGTCTGTATATAACGCACCACCAAACTGGCAAGAACTGCAGCGGTCAAGATTACGTATCATGATAGTGACGTCACGCCCCGAGACTAATGGAGTGGAGGGTGATAGGACAATCCGGCATGTTACACAACCCTCTGGGTCAGCAACAGATGTTCCATCGGGACAACACATGCGCTGTGTTCCCCCTTCCTTTCCTCTCTCCATCCTCCCTCACGTTACTTTGGTTTCGTCTCAGTGATCACGTGGTCATGTTCTTGGACTATATATTGGCATGTTTCGACTTTGTCGTTACTCATTATACCACCGGCTTCAGCCTAGGTAAGCAGCGCTATCCACGGCAGATGTAATCTGTATATATTTTCAAAATTCTATTTCGTCTTAAGCTCTTCATGTTTTATAAATAATCTTTTTGGATCTAAATATTTATTTAATTGCTGATTAATTCTCTTTGAACTCAAATCTTTAGGTTTTTTTAATTTAGATTTTGAGACTTAATTATAAATTTATTAATTTATTAGCTAGCCACTAGATGGCCAGTTTATATAACTGAAATTAATACGATGGGCTCTTGACATCGCATTTCTATTTTTTGAGTTCACTTTGATATTTTGATGATTAATTATTCGTTGTCACCAGATGACTTTGTTTAGTTATTTAAGGCCCTATTTAGTGATTTGTACCCAGGCTACAAGTCGTACGCCTGTTTGTAATTCAAATTGTCACTATGCAAATAGTTGGCTAGTTTATGATTTATAATAAATAATGTATGATGGAGTCTTGCTGTCCCATTTATCTATTAGAGGTCACTTTAATACACCGAAGTTTAAATAATTAGGTTGTCGCTAGACAACAAATTTATATTTTGTTAAAAATAATTTTATGTGATGGGCTTTGGCCATCTTATTTATCCCTTTTATTGTTAGTCTGTCACATGGTGACGTTTAGTTATTTTTAGCCATATTTAGTAATTTTGTATCCTTGCCTCTAGTCTCATTCTGTACTGTAACTTAACTTGTTTCTAGACTTATAGATGGATAGCTTGTTGTTGATTCTAAACTAACCCGCCCGTGAGCTGGCATACCCTAATAGTAACTTGTTCTTAACTTTAGGCTAATAAGTAGCACCGGCACTTGTTTTTAGTAAAATTGAAATTCATAACATTTGTAGTGTGGTTGCTGCCAAGCCTACCTACTAGTAAAATTGCAAGCCTAATTCCTTAATAATTGTATAATGCAGTAACTTATGTCTATGCTAATTTGTTGGTCCCCTTTGGACGAGGTTTGAAATACTTTGCCAATTTACGAGTAAGTTTAGTTACGTAAGACTTCCAGTCTTAGCCTTAACTGGGCCGATACCCACTCCCTGCAACTTCACCGCTCTACTATTTTTTATTTTTGTACATATAATATGGCCGTTTCTAATAACTAATAAGTGTCAATATTGGTTTCCCGTTGCATTTTTACTCCCTCTTGGGAAATTTAATGCTGAGGACTTCAACCCATACCCTCAGTCACCCCCTACCCCCCTCAGACCCTAGTCCTGGGTAAGCTATAGACTAAACACCAAACAGAGATGTATATGAACGATAGTAATATGAGACTTAGGGTATAATATAACCCTGCATGTAGCCAATCCATACCCTTGACTATGATTGTAATGATCACTGAAAAAACTCAAACCTAGATTTTCGTTGTTCAGATACTTTTCAGCTGCTAGGTTTGGGTTTCAATATTAAAAAATAATAATTAAATATTGATATAGCCCTCTGCCCCCAGCCCGGCAAGCCTTGCCTTTAAATATATTGAAATAAAATAAAATACAATTACTATGGTGATATTTTTAAAATGCTTATTATATTATGTTAAAAATAGTTTTTTAATTCATTATAATATAGAATAATACATATCCATAGCACTAAGAAATGCATTAATAATACCTCTAGTACGACTGCTCGTAGAAAATGAACAGTATTAATTTAAATTAGTAGACCAAAAAAAGTAATAAATAAATAATAAACCAAAATTGATATTAAAAAAAAATGCAATAAGACTTTAAAAAAATAGAATTCGAGCATTTTTAATAAAAATATCTTACACTACATTTTAAATTATAAAATGAAAACAATATTTAAATTAATTAAATACACTTAATGACTTAATTAGTATTAAAATATGTTGAAGTTAACCAACAATAAAATCAATCTCACTAGGACTTCAACCCCCAACGCAACTTTCTAGACCACCCCAGTCGTGTGCACTGAGGGTGCATAAATATTTTCCCACACTACATCCACGCAAATGTGGATGCGCTTCCTCCAAATTAAGTCTTCCTAATCCCTAACATATTAGTGTAATTAGTAGATACGCATACAACCCTAACTGGTAGTAAGACGCGGTGCTAAAACAAACATTTTTAGAGTCTGGGTGACTTCCGGTGGCCAGGTGGTGCCACGTAACGTGTTGCCAAAAATTGGAGTGAAATTTTTCTTGTGGAGAGGCAGTGCAGGGGGGTGTTGAACACAGAAACCCAATGGCTTGTACCACGGGTTTTACAAATTCATCTCGTATCGTACATGTTTATAACAAAGTTTGGGGTTTAAAATAACATAAATATAATGTTAACATTTCAATATCAATCATTTGTCTTTTTTTTTAAACTAAATTTGCCGCCCTTTTGATTTTGCCATCCTGGGCTATAGCCCTCTGAGCTCTCTTGTAAATCCAGCACTGACAATGTTGACTATTGAACTAACATTTAAGTTGATTGAAGACCTGCACTATACATTGTGTTTGTGGGATATAACTATTTCTGAATACAAATATCGAATCTGCAATCGTTTGTTAGAAAATAACTTTAGCAACAGCTAACATTCCAGTTTTCTTTTTTTTTTCTTTTTTGCGTTCACGATTCAACACTATAAAAACAGAAAGCGCCGCAAGGGTGGCTTCGTTCGAAATGACGAGAGAAACTGAATCTGGTTTTAAAAATATCTGTTGGCACGGAACAATATATAGAAAGAGAATCTATACAGTTGCGATACAATGTTGCCTGATTCATAGCAACACCCACGTGACATTGTATCTCAACAATGTATTCTAGTGAGCCTTAGGCTTAAGGCGATGGTTTCCAAACTCTTGCAGGATCTAGCCCCAATTTTTCTCTCCGAGACCATCGCGACCTCTTGATAACTTACAAGAATTCAAAACCGGGTTTTTGGTTCATTGTTCGCACCGAGTCTTTCTACCCGTAGGGGATCTCCAATTTTTTTTTAAATTTGCGATATTTAACGTGCACTTTCTAAACTTACTGATTAGATCATCACACGAGAATTTCTATGAGCGAGAACGAAAATACCTACCACAATTTTACCGGGAAAGGTATTTTCACATACCTTCCAGGGTTATTTTATATACCACAATCGACATGGGACCAATGGATTTACTTCCCCTCCGAAGGAAGTTGTGCTACGGGTTTTTATTTCTCAAGAAAAATCCTCCAATCACAACTGGGTTTAAACACACGAACATCGGGTCCTGAGGCGAGAACCTTACCCAAAGACCACCGAGGTTGACCGCTCCACATTTTATTACTCAAGCGAAGTAGGTAAGATTGAGAGGAAATGTGCCTTTATTTGTATGGTAGTAAAGGGGTAAACCGTTGAGTAAATATTACCCCCGTTACACCTGGCCATAATTAGATTGCTGACCTCCTCATGACGTTGAGCCCACGTCCCTATCTATGGTTGAGTTAGTTATTATATCAACGCAACTATGATGCAAAAGAGAATCAACAGTCCCGGAAGGGATTAATGGATTTTATGTTAGCAGCATCACAAGGATGCCCCAGTTAACTAAGTCACCAAGAAACTATCAGGATAGCCAAAAGAAACGTAAGCAATGACTTGATATTTCTTTTTTTATTATTTTATCCAATTACGTTTCTATTTGAAGATTGCCTTACTATAATCATTAAAATCCCTTAAAAAAGTAAATATAAAGCTGAAACCTAAATTAATATCGCGATTCCACTCAAAACACACCTCGACCCAGTGTGGGGTCGTGACCCCCAATTTGAGAACCGCTAGACTAAGGTGTCACTTTTGCAATAAGCTAGACTACCAAGGATGAGGAGACAAGCGTTCGAGCCCCGGTCGGGTGAGTTGAGGATATTATTCCTTAAATATTTTCCCACTCTCCTTCTACGCAAATGTGGGCACACTTACTCTAAATTAAACCTTCCTCATCCCTAACTCATCGGTGAAATTAATACATATGCGTATGGCCCGAACAAGTAGTATAACGCGACGATAAAAAATAAATTATGTGTGTAAAGTTGGTAACATTGTACTGGGTAATAAAGTGCGTCATTCAAAGCAGATGGGGGTGATCGTTCTTTACAAGTGAGGCCACGTGCTGAAAGTGGTGGGAGGAAGGTGAGGGGGTTGGGAATTGCTTTCAGGAAATAAGGCTCCCAGCGGGGTATTTTCATTTACTTTCATTTCATAAATAATTATAAGTATAATTTATCCAGGATTCTAAGGAGTTATCATCTAGAGAGATTTTGCCTTTGGATTCTTGACATTTTCAGTTTTATATAGATATAATAATAATAGTAATAATACTATTGCACATCTGGGCTACATCACTCGTAACCCAGTGGTGGGAAGATTAACCAGTACCGTTGCCCATGGGACACCCGAATGTACTAATCGCATATCCTTTCCATCTCCCGATGATATGAGATGATGGTGATAGTGAGTATGAGGATGTGGAACCAGTGAAAACCTTTAAACCTAATTAACCAAACCCTGGTGACCTTTGGGATATTCCTTTTTCTGGAAAAATACTCACGGTACCAGGGAACCATACGTGAGGGACTTATACTCTTAGCCAGGTGCACTGATAGCTACACCACGTGGCCGGTTTATATAATGGATGTATATATATTTATATATGTGTGAGTATTTTACGTGCAACTCTTAACATTATATATATAACGTTAAATATAATACATAGTATACATATAGACCGTTTATATATAAATATAAAAATTTAAATTATAACGATGCTCATCCTCTTCAATTTTTTTAAAATCCGATATTTTTTATAAACCACTTGGAGTGGCCCTCCTTCAACAATTTTTTGAAAAACGGTTCATTCTAGAAGCTATGAGTAGTCTTAGCCCTGATTTTTTTAAAAAAAATCAACTATTTTGTAAGCCATTTTAAGTGTTTGTCATCCAGAAATTTTTGAAATTTGGATGCCCTTCAAAGCTATTTAGAGTGATCCTCACCTTGACTTTTTACGATAATTAGATGCCTCTAGAAGATGATTTTTGAAGTGGTTTTCCACCAATTTTTTTTTGAAAATTGAATTATTTCAGAAACTAGGCTATTTGGGGTGGTCCTCGCTTGAAAATTCTTCAAAATGACATGCATCTAGAAACTATTTGGAGCTGTCGTTCCCTAGACATTTTTGAAATTTGGATGGCCTTGGAAGATATTTAGAACTTTCCTCCCCTGAATTTTTTTGCCAGTTAGATGCCTCTGGTCTAGTAGCTATTTGAAGTGGTCTTCTCTGGAAAATTTTTGACAATATAATGCACCTAGAAGTCATTTGGAGTGTGATTTAAGGTCATCTTTCAACTTAATATTCAATAATATCAGAGGATTTGAAATATATTTAGGGAGAGAATTTATTCCAGAGAGGGACAGATTATTTCCAGGACAGAGTCCCCCACAGTTCTGCCACTCCTGCTGTCCACACATACTCTATACTCGGTATTCGTGGATAAACTGCTCTCAGGCGATTATTAGTCTTCTTTGATGTGTGGTAGTCTACCGTCTCTATGCGGAACATTGTTCGTTACTCGCTATGCACGACAAATATTAGTACATGAAAACGAATAGTTTTTCCACACTTGCGTGAGTCATCTCGAACATTGATTAATCATGGACGAATAATGCAGGTGTAGGCCCGGCTTAAGAGGTGTCTGCAAGTAAACAAATAAAAAATGTATATTCTTTCTAAAGTTTTAACTTTCATTTTGTTTTTCATATTAATTATTTAACTTTCACAAAAAAAAGGGGGGGGTCGATCGACCCTTTGACCCTCCCCTCCCCACCGAATCCACGCCTGCTTCTGAACTAGTGTGGAGAGTGGGTGAGAAACAACAGTGATAAATAACATGTGGGAAACAAACCCAAATGCACTTAACCAAGAATCAAACCTTGACCTCCTTGGTAATGTTAGCCCAGTACCTATATTATAAGACTAGCGTTTAGTACGAGCTTAAGAAAATAATTAAATTGGAATTGGCGATAATTTCTCCAGTAAATTTTAAACGGTACTACGGTACACAGCACAAACTTTTATCTTAAATAGAGACAATTGCTAAAAGCTCGTAAAATTTGTGAAACCAGTTAACATACATTGATACTCTACCAAAGAGCATAAATGAAATAATATACATTGTTTCAAAGAGCTGCATAAACATTATTAATTTTATAGCTCAGGAGTGATTAGTTTTATAAAATAATATTACAAATAACATATTTTTATTTTTAATAATACTATAACTTTGCTAAGATAAGTTATTTCGTATCGCAAATATATGCGCGGATATGATCCAAATAGGAAATTTACGTTCATGTGAAGTAACCTTAAAGTAAATTGAAATGTACAAATTACAGTTGGAATTATTATTTTTTATATTGTTAAACAATGCCTAAATATAAAACTTAATCGAAATCGTTAAAGCAACATTTTTTGAAAAATCAATGTTTTTCTCTTTTTACCCTTCAGTAAACTACTCTTAATTTTGGGTTTGAATATTTAATTCCAAAAATTCCTACGAGGAGTCTTATGAGAGCAAAGTTTTTGCCCAATAAGTAAAATGGTTTCAGCTTTAGGCTGAGATACGGAGACAGGCAGACAGCAATATGGCATCACGAATACCACTTTTTCGGGTTTCAGTGGGTCACGAAACATCGACATTTATCAAAATATCTAGTTCAATTTTTTTGAACATCACAATACTTCTCAATCCAAGGTGTCTAGAGAAGGTAAAAATATTAAACCATAGCTTAGGTTTGGTTTATATTCATACATAACGCATTTTTAATAATTTGTAAATAAAGCGTGCCGTGCAGTGCACAATTAATAGTGACGTAGTGTTTATAATCTCACTTAAATATATTGTATTTTACTCAATCGAAGAACAACGATAGTTAAATTGTATCTTTAGAAACATAGAATTAACCTAATGTAATCGTAGCCATTGACTCTAAACCAAATAACATTTAATTAAAGTTAAGACTTAGGTAGAAAACTCAACAAGATAACTATAATAAAATATATATATTTTTAAATTAAATGAATGCGATAGTTTTAAAATTGGTAATTCATGAATTCATCTACCGATTTTGTAACTATCTAACTCATTAAATTAAAAAAGTTTTAATTTTTTTTGTTATAGCTATCTCCTGAGTTTTCTATCTAAGTCCTAACTTTAAATATTACCACTAATTAATTTAACTACTATATAATGGTTTTTAGAATGTCAAATAAGCATTTGTCAATAACAAACAATGATGGCTACAACAAGGCATTTCAAACACGAACACAGAAGTTAGTTTCTGTCTGCTGTTTTTATAATTTTAATTAGTAAAGCTATCCTTACATTCTAAATTGACTAAACAAGGTTTATCTTTTATCAAACCCATGAATTTTTCATAAATAAATAAACTCAAACTAGCTTTATGTGTCGTAAGTTATTTACTATTCACTATTTGAACGCTATAATTGAAAGTAGTGTGTTTTAATTATTTTTTTTGCACTATAGATTATGCACTAATCGCTAATCGCTATGCCCTATGCACAAATATAAACTCAGCTTTAGTAGAGAGATAGTTTTACTTCTCTTTATCATAGTGTTCTGGGTTCGATTACAGAGGATATAAAAAATGTAGCCTATAACTATGAAATTAGGCTGTTACGATTTCACTTACATGCTTAAAACACAAATAGTTTTTTTTGTATCGACTTTAACCACTCGTCCGGTCTATCCGTATTTGTGCTAGGGATGAGCAAAATATAATTTGGAGTAAATTTACTAACTTATTTGTGAAGATAAATCTGAACCCAGTACATCCGATCGAGGTTCAAATTAGGTTCTTTCGGTCACTAGAAAACTAAACTAGACGGGGTTGACGTTTAGTACACGTGCCTAATGGTATGGGTTATTTTATTCATTAAATAAATTAAATTTTATCTTTTGTACAATTTTTATTACTATTTTTTATAAAGGTCTGGGAAAAAATTTCGATGATTTTTTAAATCCATTTAAAAAAAAAAAAAATTTAATCTACTTACGTGAATGTAAACAGACTTTTACAATCATGCATATTGAATGGATATTTTATGTGTTTATTTGTAAAGCCCGTTTTTGTATGTAAGATATAGATGGAACTGAGGTCATCGATTCAAGTGGGGGGTAGATAGGGGTATACATTTTTTATTTTTAACATGTTTGTGAATAGTACAAAATCAACAAACGTACCATGCACTTCGGTAGCCACGTGGTCTAAGCGCGCAACTCTCGCAGTAGACTAGACTGCCGATGAAGGGGAGATCGAGGTTCTAATCTCGGTCAGATGTGCTGAGGGTGTTTTTTCCCCAAAGGTGACCTGGCGGTCTAGCGGTAAGGTGTCAGACTTCTATGCTGGTGGCCGGGGTTCAATCCTCGGTCCCGGCACAGATTTGTCTGATTACCAAACCCCTACTTCACCTCTGACAAGACATCTTGTGAATGTGGGGAATGCCAGGCCTCCACCGTGGTTCGGATTCCAAGTTAAACTGTAGGTCCTTCATTTCATCTCAAAATCACCCTACCATTACACATTAGCTTAAGTGCGTATAACCCGAACAGTTAGTAAGACGCGGTGCTAATAATAATAATAATAATAATAATAAAAATATCCTAAAATGGTTTTCCACTCTTCCTCCAAACTAATGCGGGCACACTCACTCTAGATATACCCTTCCTAATCCCTAAAACCATTAGCGTGACTAATACATAAGCGTATCCTCCGAACGGGTAGTAAGACGAGGTTCCAAAACAAACAAAAATGTACCCACATTTTATATAAATGCGTATACTGGTACCTAAGTTGATTTGGCCATTTTTTCTCGTCACCTAACTGGTGTACCTTCAATTTTAGGGCAGCCAACATAATTTATATAATAATTATTAATATAATTTCCACTGGAATAACTATATATCGAACTCTTTTATTTTTTTGATCAGTAATGATTACAAATACTCGTATTATACTATTATTCTCGCTACTATTTCTTAGAAAAGTAATTAAGCTTCCGTCAATCTCTTATGTCAAAATATAAATCTGTGGGGGTGTTTGGGTTGCCTTCTGTAGCTTATGAGCGTAGCCTTTTGATTAAAATAATTATTTAATAATTTTAAGACAATCATATCTGAAAGTGAAAATTGATACGTTTATTTATATTATAAAATTACACTTATTTTGTGTAAATAGTGCTCAGACCTTGTTAAGAAAGATATTTAATCCACTCATATTTTATTTTTTTGATAAAATTCACGCAAAGGCGGTTTATTGTCTCGATTTTGTAAAGAAAAAACTATTCTAAGCTACTGTTTAACAGTCACAAATGCTATAATAGTAATAGGTGACTTGGTGGTCTAGGGGTAAGGTGTCATATTTCTATGCTGGTGGCCGGGGTTCAATCCTCGGTCCCGGCATAGATTTATCTGATTACCAAACCCTTCCTTCACCTCTGACAAGACATCTTGTGAATGTGGGAAATGCCAGGCCTCCACCGTGGTTCGGATTCCACGTTAAACTGTAGGTCCTCCATTTCATCTCACAATCACCCTACCATTACACATTAGCGTAAGTGCGTATAAGCTGAACGGGTAGTAAGACGCGGTGCTAATAATAATAATATAATAGTAAAACGGCCAATAAACATAATTTCTACTGCTTTTATAGGGCTTGGATTTTTATCGTTAAGTTAGTGAAATACTGTATCCGTTCCAAGCTCTTCAGACATGCTAAAAGTTATTAGCACTTGGGACCGCGGTTAAAGATAACTCCATAGATCTCTTTCACTCGTATTTATCTTACCAGAGGACAAAGATATTTGACCGTACCACAGATTCGAACAAATAAAATCCTTCAAAGGTTTCTGAGTAATACTTTAAGGAACTGCGTTTCAAAAATATTCACCGGAGTAGGATTTAATATCTTTAAACCTTATTTGATTAGGTTTTGACTATTTATTCTTTTTACTATTGACGATAACTTTATGTTTATGATATTAACTGTAAAGTGTTATGTTGTTTTTATATTTTATAATTATTAATACAATCATTTGACTATAATTTATTGTGCTTTTGATTTTCATTATTGTAAAACATCTAGAGCTGGACAGTGCCTCAAGACAATAAACAAAATACAGGGTGAGGCAGTCAAATGACAAAATTTTAAAAAATCGCAAAAGAGGAAAACAATTAGTTTTTATTTAATCTTTTTACATAAATGTAATGTACATGAGTGGAAATTACTAATATACCTGGAAAATATACATTTTATGAAGATAGTGTCAGTAAGATGGAGTACTTGGTTTTGCACACATTGTCGGAGCCTAAGAGTGAAGCTGCCCATGACGTTGCGTAGCATTTTCAACGGAATGTTATTGACCTCTTGTCGAGTTCGTTCCTTCAAATCTTACCTGGTCCTTGGCGGGTTCTCTTTGAAAACCTGGGATCTAAGATATCCCCAGAGAAAATAGTCAGGAACCACAAGTCTGGTGAACGGGCAGGCCACGGGAAATCACCGGACTTGTTGATGAGACGACCAGGAAATGCAAGCCTCAGCAAATTCACTGAAACTCCAGAAGCGTGGAAAGTTGCGCCATATTGTTGGAAATATGTGTCTTCATCTTAGTCGTAGTCATCGAATGCAGGCAGGGAAAAAGTTACCGACATGTCAACGTAACGATCAGAGTTCACCATCACCATGCTACCGTGTTCATTTTCAAAATAAAATAAGAGCTGATTATTCCACGACACGATACTGCGCACCAAACCATCACTTTTTCTGAATAGAGGGTTTCTCCGTATTTCTCACCCACAGGCCGATAACTTTTGCAGAAGACAGCGCGTGGAGGGGGGGGGGG
>CABFOW010003172.1:27766-54722 GCA_902141385.1 Timema californicum | reverse complement strand
ATATATATATATATATATATATATATATATATAATTTGTAAATAGTAAAACACGTTACAGTTCCATATATCCGTATAAATACTTTTATTTGCTAAAGATATAGTACAATTTTATAGTGAACCGTCCCCACCCCCCTAGAAAAATTAGCTATCCCCATTAAAAATTATCTTGACATTACATAATACAACAGCTTAAGCGATAGTAAAAAAAAAATCAATAAAAATATAAAATCACATTTTTTTTCAAAAATCAAATCCCTTGAGTTGTAGAAATAAACCTGAAAACTACATTGTAGAGTTTATATACCTTTAAATTATATTATGTTTTTATATTGTCTCAATAAAAATCACTTTTGCTAGAAATAGTGGTTTTGTTTGTGGTAACTATTTATTGATGAAATATTTAATTTTCAAGTTTTACGGGTGGATAATGCTCAAACACCTTTTATGACTTAGTGTTAGTGTTTATCTCTAATAAATTATACCTCACAATATTTAAATAAATGTGTTCTAACTTCTTGTTCGCATCACAGGAAGTATTGTCTAGGTCATCTTAGAACATCTTAGAACCACGACCCAATATTTAGAAACTTACGTGACACACATTTTTATAATGGGCATAAATGATGTGTGTGTGTATTTTTGTAAATTAAAAAAAATTTCACCTCTAAATATTTTTTCTTTCAGTTTTTAAATGGTAATACAATTTTTTATATCTCAAATAAGATGTCACGTGACCCACAGCTTAGGAGTGACTGGTCTAGGATAATATATCTCGCTATATATATACCGTGCTAAAGAATTTGTATATGTGTGTTTAAAAAAACTTTGACTTTACTTCATATAAAAGTGTGAATAGATAAAGTAATATTATATTTTTATGGTGCCTTTCATGGGATCCTAGCTGACATTCTGTTTTGAATATTAGTTCATCCATCATATGGTGTGACATTGCTAAAGATTTAAACGTAAAAGAAAGAAAGAAAAAATGTTACGCACGCAAACAATTCCTTAGGTGGCTGTTGTTTGACACCTTAACTCACTTGGTACGTGTCTGTCTACTGAGTTAAGGGTACCGGGTTCGATTACTGGCATGGCCGAAAAATTTATCATTGATGAGATATGGGCTAACCCGTTCATAATCATGAATTAACGGCAGGAGGACTGTATGTCGTGTATGTTCTGGATATAGATTAGTTTCTAGGTCATGTGCTGGTATAATCAGTAGGTTAGTTAAGTGAACGTTAAATGCTTCTAGTAAATTAAATTTAGATGGAAGCTAACAATAAAGAAAATAACTAATCAAAATTACAATGTTCGTGGTACTTGTCACATCCACATAAACTATTCTATATATCCAACTTATTTGGAGTTGCAACACAAGCTGAGGGCCAGCTTTTAAAACCACACTGATTCACTTTTTACTAATTCCTACTTTGACTAGTCCGTACCATGTAACTTCTAAACATTTGATTCAGAGCAGATTCAAACGAAATATTTTCTCAAAGTAAATGACAAACATTTTAAGCAAGATATGTGGCATTAACGATTTATCCACAAAGCTAGGTCAAGAACTTTTAAAATCAAACCTTTATAAAATAATCGTTTTAAGTGAAACATAAACTTTTTTTTATGTGTATTCTTAATTTACCATTTTGTATGTGAGATAAATGTTATGAGATAAAAACTACCAACCTATGATCCTTAAACCAACAAATTTTAATGGAAAACCTAAAACTCAATGCAAATAATTTGCAAAAAGACTAAGAGTTATTGTAATATTTATGACATATTTGGCTCAAAAAATTAAAACCACATTTAATTGGAGTGCTGTTTGCAATAAAATGAATGTGTAGAATTAATATCTACCAACATAATTATAATAATAGAGCGAATTTTTACTAAAAAGTTATGTTTTTTTAATAATTGCATTACAGTATAATCAAATCTACTGTGTGGAGAATCAAATGCTAATTTTGAAATTAATTCTTATAGAGTTGACCTGGTGGTCTAGGTGTAAGGTGTCAGACTTCTGTGCTGGCGGCCGGGGTTCAATCCTCGGTCCCGGCAGAGATTTTATCTGATTACCAAACCCTTCCTTCACCTCTGACAATACATCTTGTGAATGTGGGGAATGCCAGGTCTCCACCGTGGTTCGGGTTCCACGTTAAACTGTAAGTCTTCCATTTCATCTCACCATCACCCTACCACTACACATTAGAGTAAGTGCGTACAGCCCGAACGGGTAGTAAGATGCGGTGATAATAATAATAATAATAATAATTCTTATAGATTTATCTGGGGCGTATGATTAGACTATAACCCGATCAAGACTAGGCTATTATACGTCATAACTTAATATAGGAAAGGGCGCAAGAATGCGAAAAAGTATTGATATTTTCTTTTCGATACTAGTGTTTTTTTATTCGATACTTTTACTGATAATAGTACTCGCACTCCGGTATCCAAAGAAACAATGTTTTGGTAATATTCACTCATGTTTGGATGAAATGTTTACTAGAGTGGACTGTCGAGGAAGAGTAAAAATGACACTAGTTCTCAATTCTCATTCGTTTTATGCATGACAAGTTAGAAGCAACTCTAGCATTCAATCGCTTTTAGCTCATCATGATTCATAGCTGTGCTTTCATCTCGATTTATCAATACAGCCTGATGCTCGACGGGGCTAGTGGCGACCAGTCTACTACCGCTCCCTTTATCAATGAGTACAGTCATCACAAATTAAACAAAATAAGCTTTTGTAGAGCTCAATGAACTCAGTCAACTTAGGGTGCCCCAAGAAAACTTATGTGCGTTTTTAAGTAGATGAAGCAAGACAGAGCATTTGTCCTTCTAGTTTTTGTCAATAGTTAATAATCTATCTTGTTAGAGTATATAGAAGATGAATGTAGTTTCAAAGGGTCACCTCCCAGAAGTGAATTATGGAATTTATTAAGAATGTGGATAGCGAAAAAAGTATCTTTCAAAATTTGTTTTAAAATATTAAAAAAACGTTTATAATTATCAGTGTTTAAATATATATTAAAATACAAATATGATGCAAGAGTTAAAATTATTATTACTAGAATGATGATATTAACTTTTTTCCATATTAAAATTTCGATACCGATACATACCATTGGGTTTGTTAGTTAGTAACCCAAACAAGGTTCTAGATTCTCCCACATTCACGCTGCATGTCCTGCCCACCGTAATCTACGAGACTTAATTATTTTAGCATTGTCTTGTGATGAGTACAGATTATGTAACTCATCATCATGAAATCTTATCCACTACCCAGTAGCCTTGATTGATTTTTATTACATTAAAATATACGTATATAAGATAAACAGGAAAAATAAAATATGAATATATTTATTTTAATTAATAAAAAGTAATGATTGAAAATATTTTAAACTAAAGTTTACGTGGAGTAATCGTATGAAGAACAACATTCTTTTACTAATTTATCATCCAGATTTTTTGAATAGGGACATCGTCCAACCTACTTAGGGACGTGTTTTTACGATCTTAAACTATTCACATTAAAATTTCTATCGAGACATTATTTAAAGCTTATTGTATCATTTTTTGAATTTTTTACAAGTATGTGAATTAAAACAACAAAAAATATGTTCACGAAATTGACTACTTGGCCCCCTTAAATGAGAATAATTAACCCTTTTTTGGTTTATTTAAATGAGAATTTAATATATCTAAGCTATACCTATTTTTTTTATCAGTCTCAGACATCCTATTTTTTTGCCTTTGTCACCGGAAACTGTTTGAAAACCCTCAGTCCAAAACTTCTTTCCCTTAAGCAAAAGCCATTGGTAAAATAGGTAAAAGAAGTTTCTGAAATGCTTATTTATAACTGATAGCTGTGAGCAAAAGCAAAGAGTTGATAGACAAAAATGAACAGTAATTTTTCTATATTATCAGATAAACCGAGTGAATGAAAAGAGAAAAATATGGAACTTGATTAAAATGAGAAGAGGAAAATAGATTGGATATATATTTAGAAATAATGAGGTTTTGGTCAACATCTTGGAAATAAATAATGGGAAAGAGAGGAAAAAGTACGACCAAAATTGGAATATATAAAATGGGTTATGACGGATGTCAATTCAAGGCGCTACGGGGAAATGTATAGAATGAATGAGAATATATAGGAATGGAAAAGAAAAGTGGGTGCCAACCAATTGCAAGATTGAAGAAATGAAGAAGAAGCATATGTAGCACGTCACTCAAGTAAAATGACATATACAAACCGTAATATGCACAAAATACTAAAATGAAATCAAGGAATCCAAAGAAGATAATTAAAACTGATATATTCTGCAATAATACCATTTGTGTTCTACTTACATTAAGAAGATGTTACCGGATACAATGCTTCGACGAATCATTCTGCAAGTTTGGCGGAAGCGAAGGCATGGCAGTTTTAACAGACTCTGAACTAGAGATGGGCAGAACGGCTCACTGTTGGGAATGGCCCAGAGTGATTCAGTTCAGTGAAATGAGCCGTTCATTTTTGATCGTTCAGTCGTTCGCAAACGAATACTTGTTTTGCAGCTCATCGTTCGCGACCGACCGAGCTTCAGCTAGTGGAGCTTCGTTCGCGACCGGCCTGATACAGACTAGTGGCCCATCGTTCGCGACCGACCTACGGCTTTCAATCAGTCAGTTACCGGTATAAATTGGAGAAACACACCGTGTAACTTAGTTATTCGCTTCGTATCAGGCATCAATTTCAGGGAGAAGTTTTTAAAGTTTATTAAATTATTATTTATTTATTTATGCTATTGAATCAAATCTAAAATATCTTAAAAGTATTACTTTATTAATTTATTTTGATTAATTACGTAGTTTATTTAGTGGTTTAGTTGTATTTAAATAAAAATATATTTGTTTAAAAAAATAAAAGTAAACTTTGGGATGACTTTTCCGAAATAGATTCAGCACAGCCGTAGGTTGCGATGCGCTGCCTTAGACCACGTGGGTAGTGATAGTTTTAAAATATCTTAATTTCTAAGAATGCATTTGTATTTACCTCTTGTAGCCTTTATCCTAATGACTACCCCTACCAGTGAGGACAATGTTGCTTAATGTTTGGTTTTAGACACGTTAGGGGGGACGCAGAGGTAGATTTGCTGGAAAAAGAAAGAAAAACTTTCTTATCCCGTTATTTCTGCAACCGAGGTCGGCCGAATTCTCCCGATTGTCTTGTGTCGTTCAATTCGAAATAGTTCACGTCGATATGGTGAACTAGTTCGACTCGTTCACTTAGAGGATCCGTTCGATTTAAACCATTCGTTCGCGAACGACACATCTCTAGGTCTGAACCCTTGAACACTCGATGTTGACGAAGGACCAGACTGTCGTTGGTTCGATGCCTCGAGCTACAAGAACTGTTGCCCTAGCGGACTTCCTTGGCAACTCCTTCTCCACTATTCCCACCTCCCCCCTTTCTTCCTTTTCCCTCATTACATGCCCACATTTGATCCTGCTTAGAGTCAGAAAAAATTGTATATAACGGGTGACACCTAGGTTCATTAGACTGTAGTCCATCATTTTATATCCTCGAAGGAGGAACCTTTGCTCCAGCACCTGAAGAAGAAACTAGTGGTTTTGATGTTTGAGTCGTGGGTCTCACCACCGTGATGATGAGGGGATCTCGTCTGATCTACTAAGTATTCGAGAAATACTCAAGTCCTTCAGACTTGTTGTAGTAGTCAAGAAGACTAATTGTGTTTCTGTTAGTCATAGCAGCTGTAATGATTTCTAAGTCCTTCAGACTCATTATTTTAGTCAGAATGACTAAATTTGGTTTTGTGTCAATCTGATTTAATTTCTTGAGTCAGATAGTCTGACTATATATGTTCCCTATGTCCATGACATAGCTTAAATACTGGCTCTTTGAGCTCTATATGTAATAAGGACCTTGTTTTAAGGGTCCTCTTCTCCATATAGTTCATTATTCCGTTTTAAGTCCTTATGACTTCACAATATCCCATGACGCCGTGGACGTCATGCTCACTTGTTCAAATTTTTGTACGGCTACAAGCAGGTTTTCTAACGCCTTTATTTGAGGACCTAGTTAGGTCAGTATCTCACAGCATTCTTGTTGGCACCCCTCTTTTTGTGTTGAATAGTGGCCCACACGGATAGTATTTTCATTCACCCCTTGTTGGCACCTCATTAGTCCAAGTGTTTAAAGTTAGTGTGTACTAGATTGATATATACCTCAGGGAGTGGGTAGTGGTATAAATGTGCTATTGAGTGCTCTGGCAGCACCCAATGGGAAAGGACCCGCCACAGTGCAACTTTGTGTTGACACCTGGTTGTTAGCCATCTGCTAATGTAATTGACAGACTGTCCTCTTACCATTTATTATTTAGTATGTCCATGGGACCTTTCTTAATTCCAAATCAAGATTTTTAGCTTGGTCGACATTTAGCTTAGTAACTCTAAAACTATATGATTTGCAGTTATATTTCTATTAGTAATTAATTCCCCATGCTTTCTGTTTAGATCCTTCTGGTGGTAGTCTGGCACTAGCCCGGCTCTTTTGGAATCCAATACTCTCTATCAACTTAACTTCCATTTGACTGTTCCGTGTCGTCTTGGACACGTATTCTCCCGTGCTACGGGAAGTTCTTGTATTTTTGTAATTGTTAAATCCTATCATATTTGTCAGTTTAAAACTTAATATTTTCCTTTATACTTCTAAGAGTTACTTGTTTTCCTTAATCAATTTAACGGACATTTATTACTGTTTTACTGCTACCAATCGTAACCCTATATAATCTTTTTAGTTTTTTTTATAATAAATATATTATTGTTACCTATTTATTTCTCTTACTCTTATGAAATATTTCTCAGTCTCTACTTTGTTATACATTTACCTTGTACTAGTAATCGTTACCTCCTCTACATATTAGAGTAAAGGGGAAGCAACGATACACATAACTATGTCACTTAAATCCAAGTTAGCTTGAAATTATTTTTAGTTCAAATAATTATTTATTTGCCGAGATTTGATCCCTAAATCTAACATTTTATATAACTAAATCCAATCATTTTACTTACCGTAAATCAAAGTCTCTTGTTTTGGGAACTTAACGTTACTTAATACATGTAATAAGTTGGTGAATTCTAAAAAATTACACAATAATTTATACAAATTAAATAATGTAATATGTAAATAATTACAGCTCTAGTTAATATTTAATCAAGTTGCATAAAATCATCAACATAAATTTATTTGAATTGAATTTACTCTGACTTATTAATTAGAACCAATCAATCCAAAGTGTTTAGAGCCATATACAATCAAAACTAGTATTTTGTTTAAATAGATTTGTCATTATAAGCTACATAAACATTAACAAATAAAAAATTCCTGCTGTTTATTTGTTTTTAAGTACAAACACGTGATATATTGCTATGGTCTATTGACTGGACTATATTTCTATTATATTAAAGACATAATGGGAAGAATAAATGTTAAAAACAATCCACAATAGTGACAATAGGTAGATCTAGAACTCATGACCTCTGGGATCAGAATGAGGCTCACCATCTGAGTATTCAACCCTAGCATAGATTGTCCCGTTTCAAAAGAGACAACAATTATATTTACCTGTTGTGTTGGTAATACCTTACGGACATGTTTGATTAAATTACATCCAACCACCGTTTCCTATCGGGTCATGTAAAGCTAGAAACTAATTACACTTTTAACCCTGACATCATAGTCCTATTTTTTTTAAGAGCTTGGTATCCTTAAAGTTGGACCACAACAAAGGAATCTCGCCTTAAGAATATTGTCATAGCTCTTAATTAACTAGAATAGTAAATAAAGGTAACCACTTTGTAAATTAATTGGCAGTGACTTCATTACTTCACTTTCTATATTTATCTGGTTTATGTCTGGATAAGTTGAGATAATATGAAGTAGGGGGTAATGTTATTTATATTATTCACTAGCAAAGGTAGGAAGCGTTGACCTAAATCACGTTATAGTCACATTTTACAAATAAAAGTCATATTAGTGAAATAATAAATAATAATAAAATTATTTTTCATAGAACTTGTTTTTTATTGATAAATAACTTTTAATATTTGTCCACGGGCTAGCCTATCTATCAAAAGTAGTGTATACTTCCAAAAAATAATATTTTTATTACTATAACGGTTTCTCACCCAGTTACTTTTTTAGCACCTGGGTCTTGCTATCTGTTCGGGCTATACGCTGATGTACTAATTACGTTAATTGTTTTAGGGATTAGGGAGGTTGTATTTAGATAAAGTGTACCATTATTTACGTAGAGGAAGAATATAAAACCATTTTGTAAAAAAAAACACTCTCAATACACCCGACCTATATTCTAACCTCGATTTCCCCGTTATCGGCAGTCTAGTATACTGCAAGATTAGCGCCTTAGACAACGTGGCCACCAATGTGGGGTTTCTACCCCAGATGTCTGTCAGGATGGTCACAAGGAAGATGGTCACAAATACCCTACAAACATGAGGGCAGTTAGATGTGATGTATTGAACCGTTTTAAAGTCGGTACATGAGAACTACACTACTACAGAGACTACCGGCCTATACCAACATTTTCTTAAAAATTGACAACGCTGACAGCTAGGAAAGTAAAAAAAAAACCCTTTCATATGTCAAGTCATGTGATCTGTCCCGGTAACTTTTGGTAGATATTGTCAATGACTATAAAATAACACGAATAATATATTAAAATGTTACAAATGTTGAGTGTAAAAACATGTTTTTATTTTCTAAAAGATGCTTCAAATAAACATTCATAAGAAAACCTAGGTATAGACTACCAATATGCGTACAAACAATTGTCACAGGAAATCACAAAGAGGCATATATCAGTGACCCATGAGGACTGGGTGGGACTGGCGCAAAACAGTTGGGCTAGGGACCTATTGCCCCAAAGGTTCGTAACTTAGTTGGACCACGATCACTGACTAGGAGGATTATCGTCATAGCTTAGTTAGGCCATGATTACTGACCAGGAGGATTATCGTCATAGCTTAGTTGGGCCACGATCACTGACCAGGAGGATTATCGTCATAGCTTAGTTGGGCCACGATCACTGACCAGGAGGATTATCGTCATAGCTTAGTTGGGCCACGATCACTGACCAGGAGGATTATCGTCATAGCTTAGTTGGGTCACGATCACTGACCAGGAGGATTATCGTCATAGCTTAGTTGGGTCACGATCACTGACCAGGAGGATTATTGTCATAGCTTAGTTGGGCCACGACCACTGACCAGGAGGATTATCGTCATAGCTTAGTTGGACAACGATCACTGACTAGGAGGATTATTGTCATAGCTTAGTTGGACTGGACCACGATCATTGACTAGGAGGATTATCGTCATAGCTTAGTTGGACCACGATCACTGACTAGGAGGATTATCGTCATAGCTTAGTTGGACCACGATCACTGACCAGGAGGATTATCGTTATAGCTTAGTTGGACCACGATCACTGACTAGGAGGATTATCGTCATAGCTTAGTTAGGCCATAATCATTGATTAGGATGACTATAACAGATGATTGACCTGCGAGTAGATATTAATTTGGCCCCACCAATCTTTTGCCTTATATTATGTTGACTTGTTTAGACTAGGTTAGATTAGCTTATCATTTTATTGTGTCTTATTATCCATCACTTGCCAGTTTTCGCTCAGCTAGAGCCCAGAGAAAACATTTACAACCATCCTAAATGGAGCGTCATATCAGCCGGTGTTTAGTTAGAACACCAGTACGTCTTGCTTACAATCCCCAAGAAGGAACTCGTGGCCCGAATGTTATGTGGGGTTAACTATATCCTTTTAAGAGCAGGTCATAACAGGTGTACGTGGCCCAACTGTAATACGTCTGGTGGGACACACCTGGCCTCAAGAGAACCTTGTTTGTATCCCGGCTATTAAGCTCACACACATAATATACACCAGTATTCATCCAAAGGCGTCAAGAGAGTCCCCATTCTAAAAAAAATATCTCCGTTTTGAATAGAATGGAACTAAGGATAAGGACTCTGTAGACAGTGCCTTCCGTTAGTGTGTAGTTGATCTCTTACGAAGTATTACGCACCTTACGGATACAATGTCTATGGATGGGGCGTCACTCTCGCGTTGGATTGGATTACAAGTGACGAGAATCTTGGGGTCCAAGTCACCGTAGGCTGGACAGAGGATGTGTTTTCCCAATATTCCCCCATAAAGATTTGAGTATATTTACCTATGTAATTTTACCTACCTCATCCCTATCCAATTAACGTAATTAATATGTTTATAGTAGCTCAAACTGGTAATAATAAGCGGCGAAAAAAAGGCTCTAGCAACATAGTTGTGATAGTAGCTTCAAATATCGGCAATATCATAAATAAAAACCAATGGTACGGAACTCCGCATGGACTTTACTGCCCGTTTGTTTAAAAATTGAGATATTTATTCAAAACTCTTGATATATGTGAAACGAGACAGTATACACTAGCAAACTCGAGCACATATTGCGATACTTACGTAAAACATTTTTTTGACTCTCTCAGTTTTAAATTATATAATTTTATTTTTAAATAATTAAAGTCTTTATTTTTCTATTTGGACCAGTAAAAAATATTGATATTGGGTCCACAAGGGTCAACACTTCGTATAAATATTTCTACTTACGGTTAACATTTTCGAAATTCTATTAAGGGTTGCACACCTTCAGGTCATCGCATTGATATTAAATTCCTCACTTATTAATTTGAATATTGAGTCTAAAATGATAGAGCTATATCATTGCTATAAAAACATTTGCCCTAAGAGGTTAAAGTAAAAAGAACATAAACTTTTTGAGAGACTTACGTACTTATTTACACAAACACACATACAGATGGCAGTGCAAACACCACTTTTTATGGTGCGAGGGGTCATGAAACGTTAACATCCATCAACCTTTTGGGTTCGATTTTTTTGACGATCATAATAATGTATCTACCTGTAAGGTAGCGAGAAAGTAAAAACACAGATTTTAGATAAACACGATAAAAGCCAGTTTAAAGATGCTAAGTAACTTATTTGGGGTATTTAACGTGTATTTTATGAATGAACTGAAGAAAACACATTAATCGGTTTAATTGTTTTTTGTCACTACGTACTTACTAATAGTTCAGTCTATGTACTAATCACACTCATTTGCTAGGGATACAGGAAGGGTTGATTCAGAGGGAGTGCACTCACATTTTCTGGAGGGAGGGGGGAAACATATTAAGGAAAGTCTTCTAAGTACTACTGGGTGGGATTCGAACCAACATCTCCCCGTCATTGGCAGTACAGTCAGTACGAGAGTGATGGGTTAGGAAATTTAACCATCGACATGTGTATTTGGTTTATTAATTATTATTTTTAGCACCGCATCTTACTATCAGTTTGGGTTATATGCTTATTTAATAATTACGCTGTTGGTATTAAGGATAAGAAAGATTATATTTATAGGAAGTGTACCTGAATTTTCATGGAGTGAAAGTGGAAAACCCCCTCAGTATACCCCACTGAGATTCGAACCATGATATTCCCGTTATCAGCAGTGCTCTCTATTGAAAGACTAGTGCCTTGAATCTTGCGGAAATCGAGATGGGTTCCATTTTTCTATATTTTTACAAAAAAAATTCAAAGTAGAATAAGGGCTTATAGCTTTTATAAAGTAAAAATATTCATACATTACTTTAAAACGTAATTATTATATACACCTTATAGGTTTATCAATATATCCTAATTGTATCAATATTACCAATTAAGTGGCCGAATGGTTTAAGGAGTCACTCTCATGAGACACTGGCCTGATAAATGGTTCGAATCTAGGTCGGGTTTACAGAGGGTGTTTTTTCCCCGAATAGTTTCTCACTATCTTTCAATGCAAATACGGGTGGAATAGTTCTTAAATGATTCCTTCCTCATCGCTACCCCATTAAATTAATAATTATTATCATATATGCGTATAGCCTGGAAAGGTGGTAAATACACATATAAAATTATATATACATCATATCATAATTTAAGGAATTGGTTAGTAAAATAGCACTAAGTGAATATTCACTAAAATTTATATTTATTTTAAAACCTTTTTTTTAACATAACTACAAATCAATATTATTTTGTCGTTCCTAAAACCTTCTCATATATATTTTTGTAGAGTGGACTTGCCATCATGCGTGATGTCATGTGTGCGTACTTCCAAGAAAACATGCACACTTTTCTAACCTTCTTGTGCCGGTATATATTAACGAATAATATTTATTCATCTGAAAATGTTAACATACCCGATCAAATTTACAAAAATTCAATTACATCTCTCCCTTGGTCTAGCCAAGAAATCTCTAGACCAAAACGGGAGGCACGAATGCTGAAAGTTTTAACAAGGTGATTATATATTTTTTTTGTAGGATTACTTTCTATCATTCATTTTTCAAAGGTGAGGTTGAAAAGGGTGTATCTGTCAATTTTGAAAGTTATTCAATTTGTAAAAATAATTTATAGGCTAGTCTATCTATACATTTGACTTACGAATACCAGCATACAAAATGGGAGCTATGAAATTCAATATGCTGTTTTAATCAATGTCAATCTGTGATACTAAATATTAAGAACAAATCACTCATGCGTCTTCTACATTAAGAGGAAACATATTTTAACCTTTAGGGTACGTAATTTAACACGTACTATACCTTTTCACATATTATTTTCTAACACGCACCACATTTTAAATCCCTTACAGGGTATTTGTATGTTTTCATTAATGGGTCAGGGTGAAAGGGAAAATATAATTTGAGGAAATATACTAGAATGTTCGTGGATATAGTGTGAGAAACAATTTAGAAAAAATACACCTCACTAAACCAGGCCAAGACACGATTCCAAACCTCCTGGTAACTGAAAAACTATAAACAATACTCGTCTTTAGTGAATTATTATAATTAAAACACGTTATAATCTCATATTATCCTACAAATCAGTTTTAATAACCATAAATTGGAACAATATTGCCTATCTGAAACAAAAAAACCTTTAATTAAATCCTGATTAGTTATTAGAAGCTGAATTAAGATTTAAATATAAATAATGACGTTATTTAAGGTTTCATGTTGTTGTACCCATTCGTTATGGTTTTCCCTCTCAATAATGAAACTGAGTGTGGGAATATTTAAATACATATTTTAGCATTCCGTCTTACTAACCATTTGGGTTATTCACTCGCTCATGTTCTAATTACCTTAATGATTTTAGGAATTACGAAGGTTATATTTATAGTAAGTGTACCTGCATTTGCGTAGAGGGAGAGTAAAAAAACAAACTCAATACACCCGAATGAGATTTGAGGCTAAATCTCCTCTAAATCGGCCGTCTAGCTTACTGTGAGAGTGTCGCATTAGACAATGGGGCCACCAAAGATGGTGAATATTTATTAATTATCGACTGATCTTAACCGTAAAAAGAGATTTTTTTAAAAAGGCTGAAATATCTAATGGTAGTCAAATGGGATCATTTGGAATAAAGTGGTAATTTAACTATAGTTGAAAACACTCTTTATAAAACGATATACTAAGACATATATAACGAGACCACGCCCATACTAAGTTTTTCCTAGCTTGAATGATCTTACATTAAACCTTTACAACTTGGATGGATGAATCGATAGAGGTCTAGAATCTATGCCAGAAACTAGCCTCTTTACTGTTCATGCCTTTATTTTCTTACAAATGGAACATTGAAGCACCTTTTAGAAAATACAATCTTTTTTACTGTTTACCTCGTTAATATTTTACTATATTATTAGTGTCATATTATGGGTATTGATAATAGTTATCAAACCTGACAGCTTCAGATTGCATGTATTGACGTATAAAAATGGTAAATCTAATATATATATTTAGTAATAACACATGTCCTTTAGTAAGAAAATTGTCAAGAAAAAATCACCTGTTAGCTAACTAAAGTAATTACCATTATAACGGATTCTTTATATTCCTATTAACACTATTAACGTGTTAGCTAATTACGTCACAAGTTGTGATGTTTTTCACAGGAAACTTAGGTGGAAGAGCGTGCATATTAATTAAGATTTATAAAATAATTGATGAAACATAAGGAGCGTGTTTAATTAACATTTGAAATTGATGTCAATCATAAAATAAACGAGTTTACTCATAAATTCTCTCTGTTCTGTTCACATATTATCTGTGAAAAAAAGATGTTTAATTAATTTGAATAAAAACTACCATTTACATCAGTGATTAAAAGTGTAATATTATAACATGAAATCTGGTATGCAGCATGGATTAAGGTAGTTTTTGTATTTATTGTATCCGATAGGTGCCAAGGTTGTCCAACATTCGTTAAAAAATATATTACGGCCTACCACATACAATATCAAACTATCAATATATTACTTCACCTTAGAAAGGTAACGATGAAACAAATAGCCGAAACTATTGTTAATGCATTTTAGTGGGGATATTTCCTCATAGATATCATATTCTGAAAATTGAAAAATGACACCTGGACACGGGAATCGAACCCGGGACCTTCGGCTTAGTACGCCAATGCTCTTACCACTGAGCTATCCAGGATTCGTGCCGTGCCCATGGTCATTCTTCACTCATAGTTTAAGGCAGAGTCTAAGATGGACGTGCGGAAGTCGTCAGCTTATAAACATGTGATTATCTAAGATCACAGCCATCAGACAACGCAGCCATTAGCGACTCGGTAGTTGGCATTTTGCAGCCATTCGACAATTATACATATACTAAGCCGAAGATCCCGGGTTCTATTCCCATGTTCAGGTGTCATTTTTCAATTTTCAGAATATGATATCTATGAGGAAATATCCCCACTAAAATGCATTAACAATAGTTTCGGCTATTTGTTTCATCATTACCTTTCTAAGGTGAAGTAATATATTGATAGTTTGATATTGTATGTGGTAGGCCGTAATATTTTTTTTATTGTACAGGGTTTGCAATATATGCAATATATGCAAACCCTGTACAATTATACATATAATTGTCGAATGGCTGCAAAATGCCAACTACCGAGTCGCTAATGGCTGCGTTGTCTGATGGCTGTGATCTTAGATAATCACATGTTTATAAGCTGACGACTTCCGCACGTCCATCTTAGACTCTGCCTTAAACTATGAGTGAAGAATGACCATGGGCACGGCACGAATCCTGGATAGCTCAGTGGTAAGAGCATTGACGTACTAAGCCGAAGGTCCCGGGTTCGATTCCCGTGTCCAGGTGTCATTTTTAAATTTTCAGAATATGATATCTATTAGAAAGGTTTTACACCTTTCAGACTTAATACTTAAAAAAAAGTTAAGAAACGGTTAATAACATATTTGTTATATATGCATTTTTTAAGCTATTATTATTATTAGCACCGCGTCTTACTACCCGTTCGGGTTATACGCACTTACGCTAATGTGCAATGGTAGGGTGATTGTGAGATGAAATGAAGGACCTACAGTTTAACGTGGAATATGAACCACGGTGGAGACCTGACATTCCCCATTTTTTTAAGACTTAAGTGCAATGAAAAATAATATTTTAAATGATCACCAAAGTTCCAGGTCAATATATTTATTTATCAATTTTATATTTATTAAAATATATACCTGTATTGGCCTTAAAATATTTTTGTCTAAAAAATAAAAAATATAATTTGGAAGCGCTGTCTACCGATATCAGAAAACCATAAAAAAAATGTTTTGTTTATTTTGAAATCCAAGCCTATTATGTTAGTTATGGTATTAAAATAATTGGTTGGAAACAAATTATGTAACCTACTCTAAACAAATAAAGTAGGTTTCTTTTAAAATAGTTTTATAATTTATCTAGTCGAGTTGAAGATTCAGACCAGTTATTCATGAATTAAAAAAAAATTACAACAGTGTGAGCATATTTCCCTTCAAGCAAGGGGTGAATATGAATTATTAAACTGCTTTGTTCTGCATAACTATACAGCTTATGTAAACAGCAAACTACAGAGCAACGTTTGGGATTTAACATTCATAGCCCAGAAGAGGTTACAAAGAGGGTTTTCATTTCCTTGAGCGCCGCGAGATGACTTATGTAGGCAATAAGCTTTACATATACGTATAACATATAACATTCGTAATTCAATAGGCGCTACAACGGAGAAAGCCCCGTTAGATAGTTTAGGTAAGCAACAAGCTGCACAGATTTGTTTGAGCAATAACGTTATTAAGGCGGCGGCCTAGGTAGCAAAGTTATTTTCAATTAGATGTTTGTATTTAGGTTAAATATTGATACAACTTTTAATAGTACAAGATTTTGGTGTTTACTGTAGATAAACAACACACTATTTTCTATGGTCTTATTAATACATAGACTTGTAAATGTAGTTTAAAACTTGATATTTTATGCTTTGAAAAGTAAAAAGAAAAAATCTAAAAGGTAACTGATATAGGAGCGTAGATTGGATCTTTGTGAATTGAATGATGTAATTTAAATGGGCAGTCACAAAATAAAAATGTATTATCATTTGTATTTCCTCCTATGTTAATTCTCCTACTGCCAGACAGCTCACACCCAGTAAAGCTATAAACCCACTTGATTTTTGGCACTTATGAATTTCTGTTCGACCATCCTTATGCTTTAATACAATAGGCATTGCTAAGAAGGAGAAAAATTACTAAGTACCAATGAGCTTGGTACATAAGTACCCTATTACCAATTATTTATTAATGGCTTTTATATATATATATATATCTATTTATTAATACCCTTCCTCATGCCACCTATAGTGTGATGCTTGTATCACCGTTAAAAGGGGCAGTTTGATATGTCAGACTTGCTCAGTCTCATCCCTTGAGAAAAACTTTTTGTGGGTAACCCTTAGGGTACGACCAGACTGGGCGAACAACTAAAAATTAAAATAGAACACATTGGTTGTAATGAGAGGTGGCCAGACTGGAGTGACCCGGTACAGTCTAGTTTACAAGTATTGGGCAATATTATTGTAAGTCGGTTCATTGAGTGCTAGGAAAACTTATCATTTTGACATTTTTATTATTATCGATAAGTTTAGTACACTTGCTACTAACGGCCTAATTTAATTGGTAAGACCATAAACTATATATATGTGTGTGTATGTGTGAAATTGATATGTTAAAATAATTCAATATTATAATCAGAGTAGGCCTTTACAAGTAAGAATCACCATTAGCGCGGAGAGAGGATGGGAAAACCACAACAATAAATAACTTGTCAAAAACCACCCTCAATTAGCTGAGCTAAGACTCGAACCTTTGCCTCCTCGTCAACAACTGTCGAGAGCTATCTGCTAATCACGCGCTCGCTCACCAGTTTGGCCACCCAGTCGCTCAATCGCTCGCTCACCAGTTTGGCCACCCAGTCGCTCAGTCGCTCACCCACTCTCTCGCCGGTTTGGTCGCCCAGTCACTCAGTCGCTCACCCACTCGCTCACCGGTTTGGTCGCCCAGTCACTTACCCACTCTCTCGCCGGTTTGGTCGCCCAGTCACTCAGTCGCTCACCCTCTCACCGGTTTGGTCGCCCAGTCACTCACCCACTCGCTCACCGGTCTGGTCGCCCAGTCACTCAGTCACTCACTTACTCGTTCGCCGGTTTGGTCGCTCAGTCGCTCACCCACTCTCTCGCCAGTTTGGTCGCCCAGTCACTCAGTCGCTCACCCACTCGCTCACCGGTTTGGTCGCCCAGTCACTCACCCACTCGCTCACCGGTTTGGTCGCCCAGTCACTCACCCACTCTCTCGCCGGTTTGGCCACCCAGTCGCTCAGTCACTCACCCACTCGTTCGCCGGTTTGGTCGCTCAGTCGCTCACCCACTCTCTCGCCGGTTTGGTCGCCCAGTCACTCACCCACTCTCTCGCCGGTTTGGCCACCCAGTCGCTCAGTCATTCACCCACTCGTTCGCCGGTTTGGTCGCTCAGTCACTCACCCACTCGTTCGCCGGTTTGGCCACCCAGTCGCTCAGTCGCTCACCCACTCGCTCACCGGTTTGGTCGCCCAGTCACTCACCCACTCGTTCGCCGGTTTGGTCGCCCAGTCACTCAGCAGCTCACCCACTCGCTCACCGGTTTGGTCGCCCAGTCGCTCACCCACTCTCTCGCCGGTTTGGCCACCCAGTCCCTCAGTCGCTCACCCACTCGCTCACCGGTTTGGTCGCCCAGTCACTCAGTCACTTGCTCAATCTATCGATCGCGCGCTTGTCTGTCTGGCTGAACCCTCACGCCAGAATTGTTGTGTCTCTTCATGTTTGTAAGTTCTTATGACGGAAGGGGCGGGGCACATTGGCCCAGACTTCACTAACTGGGACTTGTTTTATCTAGAACAGTGAACAGTTTTATAGAGAGCCTTGTGGCGATCTATTGTGTCCAGGTTTTTGTGTGTGTACATTACGTTTGTGAGTTCTTATGACGGAAGGGGCGGGGCACATTGGCCCAGACTTCACTAACTGGGACTTGTTTTATCTAGAACAGTGAACAGTTTTATAGAGAGCCTTGTGGCGATCTATTGTGTCCAGGTTTTTGTGTGTGTACATTACGTTTGTGAGTTCTTATGACGGAAGGGGCGGGGCACATTGGCCCAGACTTCACTAACTGGGACTTGTTTTATCTAGAACAGTGAACAGTTTTATAGAGAGCCTTGTGGCGATCTATTGTGTCCAGGTTTTTGTGTGTGTACATTACGTTTGTGAGTTCTTATGACGGAAGGGGCGGGGCACATTGGCCCAGACTTCACTAACTGGGACTTGTTTTATCTAGAACAGTGAACAGTTTTATAGAGAGCCTTGTGGCGATCTATTGTGTCCAGGTTTTTGTGTGTGTACATTACGTTTGTGAGTTCTTATGACGGAAGGGGCGGGGCACATTGGCCCAGACTTCACTAACTGGGGCTTGTTTTATCTAGAACAGTGAACAGTTTTATAGAGAACCTTGTGGCGATCTATTGTGTCCAGGTTTTTGTGTGTGTACATTACGTCTTACCACCTGACCGGGCTACCCGAATATTTGGTAGGAACTATTAACGTGTACATTATGTGAAATGTACCCTCATTTACGTGGAGCGGAATTGGAAATTATTTTGGGTAAAAAATACTTTAAGAAAGGGTGGAAGTGGACGCCTGTGAAAACATACCTGATTAAGTTGACAATTTAAAACACGCGCTTACTAATGGAGGTTAATAATAATAATAATAATATTTACCACCACGTCTTACTACCCATTCGGGCTATACGCTTTAAGTAATAATTACGCTAATGGATTAGGAATTGGAAAGGTTGAATTAGAGGATGCGAACCCACCTTTGCGTGGAGGGAGAGTGGAAAACAATCGAGGAAAAACCAGCCCCGGTTCACCCGACCGAGATTCGAACCTCGATCTCCCCGTCCTCAGCAGTCGGGCTCTACACGACTAGCGCGTACTCAACTACGTCACCGAGGCGGGTAATGGTGGTTATTGTATTTATTATATGGAACCAAGTGGTATTTTAATACTGACTTAATCTTAAATAGTGTTCAACTATAAATTTTACCCACGCTAATGGTCACGTGGTCTAAGGTGCCTAGATCTAAATATAATTGATTACAGATGACGGAAAGGTCAGGGTTCTAATATCATCCGTGTGCACTGGGGATTATTTTCTTGTAATTTATAACGATGGGTTTTTCACCCTCTTCTTGCTTCGATTCTCTTATATTTTCTCCTATTACCTTCCTCATCCTTACTCTCTACTAAGTCGTCAAACACCATTGTGTTCAGATGTATGAAATAAAGAAACTATGTATGTGGTTGTTGCCTTTCTTTTATTAATTATGGTTTTAATATCAAAAGGAATTTAAGATTATACCTAACACATTGTATACCGGCATTAAATTCCATGGTGAGCTCTCAGATACCGGTCAAACTTTTGATATTTTGGATTTTTACTTTGAGAATACTTGTCGACATATACTACTTTAATTTTATGTGTATAGTAGAGTAAGTTATGATATTTCAGATCCTATATGAACTCTATATTTCCTTCTAAAACAAAATTTAAAATAAAATCTTCGTTTGGTAGTTTTTGTAACATAAACTATTTTTTTTTCAAGTGTATACAAAAAAATAAAATTCTTTAAAAATGTTATTTATACACATTTTCTTACAAATCTGGGGAAAATAATCATAAATGAATAACAAAATATATAATGAACAAAAATTACATTTCAGTCTAACAATGATTTGCTTTAGTATGGTAAAGAGCAAAGCAATTTGGCACACATGCTACATTACAGTGTCCACAAGGCCATTTGGTTTATTTTCTTTCTCTTTTATCACATTGTTTCTTTAATTTGTCAGAACAAACCTTACACACTCTAGTAGGATTAGATTTTTTGTTTGTTGGTGGCATTTTTTTGGGGGGAGGGGGGGAAGTGACTTGCAAACGAAAACTAATAACAAACAACTGTTATGATGTGATAGACAATCCAATACTAGGCATAAGTATGTGTTATTAGTTTTATACATATAAATACATATATAAAACAGAAATATTACTTGACAGATTAATATGATTATCTATTTCATCAGCTTCAAGTTCTGAGCCACAATTATCTAACAATTTTGATCCAATATTGGAATCATAAGGCAGGTTTACGTCCGAGAAAGCCATTTGCTGCATACCAGAGATATGCTAGGAGAAAGTTGATGATATGTTTCGAAAATTAAAATTTATTTATAATAAGAGAGCGGCTGTCATCTATAGTTTTTTTTTTATGAAATAGGACATTCTTAGGAAATATTCACAGAGCACTATATCTGAGTGAATCTCGGGATCTTACATGCATAAACATTCAAATGTGACACCGAGTGTAGCTTGGGCATTGTGACAATAGATATGTACGCTAGCCCAAGGGTAGCTTGGGCATGGTGACAATAGATATGTACGCTAGCCCGAGGGTAGCTAGAGCGTGGTGACAATAGATATGTACGCTAGCCCGAGTGTAGCTCGAGCATGGTGACAAAAGATATGTACGCTAGCCCGAGGGTAGCTTGGGCGTGGTGACAAAAGATATGTACGCTAGCCCGAGGGTAGCTAGAGCGTGGTGACAATAGATGTGTACGCTAGCCCGAGTGTAGCTCGAGCATGGTGACAATAGATATGTACGCTAGCCCAAGGGTAGCTTGGGCATGGTGACAATAGATATGTACGCTAGCCCAAGGGTAGCTTGGGCATGGTGACAATAGATATGTACGCTAGCCCGAGGGTAGCTAGAGCGTGGTGACAATAGATATGTACGCTAGCCCGAGGGTAGCTAGAGCATGGTGACAATAGATATGTGCGCTAGCCCAAGGGTAGCTCGAGCATGGTGACAATAGATATGTACGCTAGCCCGAGTGTAGCTCGAGCATGGTGACAAAAGATATGTACGCTAGCCCGAGGGTAGCTCGAGCATGGTGACAATAGATATGTACGCTAGCCCGAGGGTAGCTCGAGCATGGTGACAATAGATATGTACGCTAGCCCGAGGGTAGCTCGAGCATGGTGACAATAGATATGTACGCTAGCCCGAGGGTAGCTCGAGCATGGTGACAATAGATATGTACGCTAGCCCGAGGGTAGCTCGAGCATGGTGACAATAGATATGTACGCTAGCCCGAGGGTAGCTCGAGCATGGTGACAATAGATATGTACGCTAGCCCGAGGGTAGCTCGAGCATGGTGACAATAGATATGTACGCTAGCCCGAGGGTAGCTCGAGCATGGTGACAATAGATATGTACGCTAGCCCGAGGGTAGCTCGAGCATGGTGACAATAGATATGTACGCTAGCCCGAGGGTAGCTCGAGCATGGTGACAATAGATATGTACGCTAGCCCGAGGGTAGCTCGAGCATGGTGACAATAGATATGTACGCTAGCCCGAGGGTAGCTCGAGCATGGTGACAATAGATATGTACGCTAGCCCGAGGGTAGCTCGAGCATGGTGACAATAGATATGTACGCTAGCCCGAGGGTAGCTCGAGCATGGTGACAATAGATATGTACGCTAGCCCGAGGGTAGCTCGAGCATGGTGACAATAGATATGTACGCTAGCCCGAGGGTAGCTCGAGCATGGTGACAATAGATATGTACGCTAGCCCGAGGGTAGCTCGAGCATGGTGACAATAGATATGTACGCTAGCCCGAGGGTAGCTCGAGCATGGTGACAATAGATATGTACGCTAGCCCGAGGGTAGCTCGAGCATGGTGACAATAGATATGTACGCTAGCCCGAGGGTAGCTCGAGCATGGTGACAATAGATATGTACGCTAGCCCGAGTGTAGCTCGAGCATGGTGACAATAGATATGTACGCTAGCCCAAGTGTAGCTCGATCGTGGTGACAATAGATATGTACGCTAGCAAGAGGGTAGCTCGAGAAGGGTGACAATAGATATGTATGCTAGCCCAAGTGTAGCTCGAGCGTGGTGACAATAGATGTGTACGCTAGCCCGAGTGTAGCTTGAGAAGGGTGACAATAGATATGTATGCTAGCCCAAGTGTAGCTCGATCGTGGTGACAATAGACATGTACGCTAGCCCGAGTGTAGCTCGAGAAGGGTGACAATAGATATGTACGCTAGCCCGAGTGTAGCTCGAGAAGGGTGACAATAGATATGTATGCTAGCCCAGGTGTAGCTCGATCGTGGTGACAATAGACATGTACGCTAGCCCGAGTGTAGCTCGAGAAGGGTGACAATAGATATGTATGCTAGCCCAAGTGTAGCTCGATCGTGGTGACAATAGATATGTACGCTAGCCAGAGGGTAGCTCAGGCGTGGTGACAATAGATATGTACGCTAGCCCAAGTGTAGCTCGAGCGTGGTGACAATAGATATGTACGCTAGCCCAAGTGTAGCTCGAGCGTGGTGACAATAGATATGTACGCTAGCCTGAGTGTAGCTCGAGCATGGTGACAATAGATATGTATGCTAGCCCAAGTGTAGCTCGAGCATGGTGACAATAGATATGTACGCTAGCCCGAGTGTAGCTCGAGCATGGTGACAATAGATATGTATGCTAGCCCAAGTGTAGCTCGAGCGTGGTGACAATAGATATGTACGCTAGCCCAAGTGTAGCTCGAGCGTGGTGACAATAGACATGTACGCTAGCCCGAGGGTAGCTCGAGAAGGGTGACAATAGATATGTATGCTAGCCCAAGTGTAGCTCGAGCGTGGTGACAATAGATGTGTACGCTAGCCCGAGTGTAGATCTGGCGCGGTGTTCAATGTGTTTTAATAACTGTAGGTTTGGTATATTATTTTTAAATCACAGCTTTCAGTCTTACGGTATTGTATAATTAAGTTTGATATTAAGGCGGTCACCTTGGTAAGCGAGAAAGTATCAATCATTATCATGTCACACAGCTTAAGGTGGAATGGTTGATATGTGTCGTTTTCTGGAACTGGCTTCCTATTATGTATAATCTTATACTCCCTTTCTTACCTATTCCACAACCCCCCTTTATTATGTTAATAAGAAAGAGAGTGAAAAACTAACAAACTTATTATCTCAAAGTAAAGAGGAAATTTCACAATACCCGTATTGCAGGGAGAAAGGATACCGTTTTCAAATGCCCAGAACAAAATGTCTTCCTCTTCACCCGACCGCCACCACAGTAAAAATTGTTAGGGCCATCCGAAGGTAGCTCAGGTAAAATACGCTTCCGAAGAATCTACAGAATAATTTGTTTGATCTGATGTTTTTTGTCTGCTTGAGTTTACCCATAGACACAGAGGACCCCCACACCCCTACTTCTCCTGGTCGCAGGAAGTTTATAAAATGACAGGAAATGGATCCTTGCTTGTATCGAGTTGTTAAATTGAAAACAACCCTGAGGGTAGAGCTAATTTACTTTGCATACAACTGTGCTTGTGTTCAAATAAAATATTTTGAAGTAAATATCAATATAGCGCAACTTGTTTGTTAATTCTATAATATATTGAATTATTTGACAAAAAGTAAATAAAACTGGTCAAATAGAGACCAACATAAGGTATTTGTCATCGTAACTCAAGGCACTAAATTTCAAGCTTATATAAAAATAATAATATTTTAGTTTTAACTGTAGATTAGATTATTAACTAAGGTGACCGCTTCATTAAAGGAGAATTTGTCACAAAGACGTTCATCTCTAACGGAATACTTAATTCTACGAAGTGTTATTTCAAAATAAGTTTAATGTCAAAATAAAATCGAAAGATTTCAACAAGGCTCATTTTCTTAAACAAGCTTATTTTTTAAGTTATAGTTATAGAAAAAATACATGTGATAATGATACATCAATTTTTTATCCCCTCTTTTCTATTAACATGACAAAGGGAGGTTTAGGTGAGGGTCGAAAGGGAGTATAAGCGTATACATAATATAAAACTAGTGCCAGAAAACGACACATACCAACCATTCCACTTTAAGCTGTGTGACCTGTTAAATATTGATACTTTCTCGCTTATCAAGGTGACCGCCTTAATATCAAACTTAATTATACAATACCGTAAGGCTGAAAGCTGCAATTTAAAAATAAAATACCAAAAAAGATCAAACATACAGTTATTTAGTTGAATCTTAATTTATTATTGATATTAAAACCATAGTTAATATAAGATAGGCAAACTATACTTATTACAACCAAGTAGACAGTTTCTTTATTTCATACATCTGAACACAATGGTGTATAATGACTTAGTAGAGAGTGGGGATGAAGAAGGTAATAGGAGAATATTGTACACACATCACAAACTGATGCATCGAATAGCAATTTGTGAACATGAATGTACGGTAAACTAAAATAGAAAAAGCTTGTGTTTAATTATTAGTTAAAAAAAGTTATATATAATTTTTTTGGTCTCTTCCTTTTTCGGTTTTAGTAGCCATTTGGGTCACACAGATGTACTAGTTACGCTTATGGAATAGCAAAGAAAGAATGTACCCGTATTTGCGTGGAGGGAGAGTAGGAAACGCAAGTATATATATATATATTTATTTCTTAACTTTTCAAACACTAAAGGTAAAGTATTGCGACCGTAAAAAAAATCTAACCTGAAATTTTGATGAATGTCGACGTCTCATTATCCCCCCGAACCCTAAAAAGTGGTATTTGCAATGCCGTCTGTCTGTGTATCTATTTAAACTTAAAATTGAGAATAGTTTAATAAAGGGTGAAAAGAGAAATAATCGATCTTCTCAAAATCGGCTCTAGCGATTTTGATTAAAATTCGCATCTAGGTGTTGATTAATATTATAAATAAACTGGCTAGTTTTATTTTCCCATGAAAATGACTTTTAGGTATTTTACAAAAACTGAAATTTCCGTATTTTCACAACTATTTGAGATACTAAATAACTAATGATTGCAAAATTGTATTACTATTAAAAATAAAAAAAAACTCTTATATGGGATATATTTTTATAAAACCAACAGTTTCTGAGATATATATTAATACAATTTTATGAGCTTTAGTTGTAAAGATATACTACTTATGTTTTAACGCAATAATTCTTCAATGTCATAGAGTAATTAAATATAAGTAAGTCTTTCAAAAAGTTTATGTTATTTTTGCTTAAACCTCTTAGGAGAAATGTTTGTACTACAATGATCTATCTCCATTTTAGACTCAATAGTGAATATTTATATTTTTTATTGGTCAAACTTTATAAATGAGGAATTTAATAGCATTGCGATGACATGAAGATGGCGCAACACCTAATAAAATGTCGAAAATGTTAACTGGAAGTAGAAATGTTAATACGAGTGTTGACCCTTGTGGACCCAATATTAATCTTTTTTATCGGTACAAACATACAAATGAGGACATTAATTCTTTAAAAATAAAATTTTAAAATTTATAACCACGACTCAAAAAATGTTTTACACAAGTATAGTGCAATTTATGGTTGGGTTTGCTAGTGTATATTTTTTCGTTTCAAATATATCACGAGTTTTAAGTAAATATTTCCATTTCTAAACAATAGAGCGAGACAGTCCGTGTGGAGTTCCGTACCATTTATTTTTAACAGATGTATTTAAAGTTTATTTTGTGAACCAACTGATTGTGTCGGTGCATGACTTGAAAATTAGTTTAACTCAATCATAGACATCAAAGTTACTCAAAATATTGCCATCAAATGGATTTTCCCCGGCTCGTGTACGATAAAAACATTGCGACCTTTATTTTAGTGGTCCTTGGCTCCCAAAAACACTTTGTTATTTGAGATCTCTAAATTAATATGAATTCCAGAAAAGTATCTCGAATACAACTAAGAAGGCCTGGAAATAATAATTTTAAGCTCTGGTTAAAAGTAATAATTATATAGACATGTGTCATTGGGAAAGTAGCCAAATAACAATGTACCATTACACTTGGCAGGGTTGAGTATTAATTAAAATGGTTGGATAGTTGACTGATAAATCCTGCTGGATGATGGCTAAGGGCCAGAAGTCATTAAAGTACTAAGGCAGGACATGTTCCCATTACGGTACTAGCCATGCATTCAATAGTAAATTAACCTAAATTTGAACTACCACAAAATTTAAGAACTTATTTACAGGGTAAAACAAAATATTATTTGCGCGGACCCCACTATGACAAACAGTCACTTTCCACGTGTTGCGCACCCAAACTAATACCTTTAATGAACATTGACTGCATAGTCAAACCTCTATGATTTACAACTACACTGCGTAAGGCAGAAAAAAGAAACAGACTTCCTGGCGATAACCATCAATAACAAAGTACTGATGCACATGACTTTTAGGGTGTCATGAACTATTTTACCTTTTCAAGATTTATAGGAACTTGTGAGTTAGTGTACATTTACCACACTAAAATTCACATTTTCCAAG